>JAANBB010000477.1:0-28853 GCA_014621425.1 Cylindrodendrum hubeiense | reverse complement strand
CGGGGGTGTCTCGGGCGTAATACAGAAGCGATTTAAGCTTGAAAAGAAAACGAGAGCCCCGCGAGACAGGCGAGATGGCGAGATGGCGAGATTGAGCAGATTCGAGACATGGGCCCCGTGGCCGAGGGAGAGTGCGACAAGATATCTCCCAGACATGGTGCCAAGCCTAAAGAGACGCCGAGATATCTGCGACATCTGACCGGCTGCTGTAGATCGCCGGGACCTCGTCTGGCGGCCACCTGCGCGTGCACTGTACGAGAGGGAAGAGAAAGGGAAAAAAACACCGGCACTGAGATGCCGTCGCCCTGCTGGGCTCGCATCTCGCATGGCCGATCTGCCAGATACCCAATGGCCGGCGGCTCGCCTGCCCGAGGGTTGTGTCGCGCCGTCACCCCGACGCGACGGCGAGCTGCTGCACCCCATCGCGCATCGCCAACACCAGCGGCGGCACACGGCCGACTGGGCCAACCAAAGCTCCCACGCGCACGCCTCGACCGCACAAGCGAACGGTGCACCTTGACACGCTTGACACGCTCGCACAGGGCCGGGCACACACACCGTAGGGGGGTAATAAGCCACCGGTGGTTCTCATTCGCACAAGCGTTGCACCACATGTCGTTTTTTCATTAATCTTGCTGTGGCTGCTCTGCTTCTCGGGACAGATGCGCAATCTAGATTCCCAATGCCGTTTCTGGCCGCTGCCGTCTGCTTCCATCCGCTGCCACCACAGGCACACACATCCAGTCCCCCAATGCGCCTCTGCTCGCCCTGTGATGCCCCCCATCGGGAGCCATGATCTGAGCATCCAGCGTCATCTGTCGTAATCACTACATCACCAAATCACCACCGCCCGCTCCGCCCGTCCCCCACGAGCGCCACGTCTCTCCTCTCGGGGTCCACCACCCGGAGCACCTCGCGCCAATCGATCTCCACCGCCTGGCCCCCACCTAGCTCGCCGCGGAGACGACCCTCCTCCCGGCTGCCCTCCCGGTCGGGCGCCCGTCCCGGCTCCAGCTCCGGCCCCGGCCCCACACCCGGTACCTCCCCGTCCTCCAGCGTGGAATCGGCACCACGCCCGCATGTGCCGCCGCTCGTCGACCCACAGCCGCGCCGTCCGGAGGTACGGGTCCGCGAGCACCCGGAGCAGCCCCTCGAGCGGCGGCCGCGCGAAGAGGGCGAGGCGGCTGTCGTCTACCGCGTCCGCGCCTCGCCCTCCGTGCCCGGACGACTCGCTCCCGCCCCGTGTCTGCTGCCGAGCCTCCATCTGCTGTCTCTCGGGCGGACTCCGCACCCACACCGTCAGATGCTCCAGCGCCCCCTGCACCACCATGTCCGCCAGCATCGGCACCAGCCTGTCATGCAACCACCCCCGCAGCCGATCAAAGCGCACCTGCAAGTTGGCTACCCGGAGCCGCGCATCCCTTGTCGTGAGCAGCGATGACGCCGGCCCCCAATCTGGATCTGTCCTGGCATCGCCGTCTTCCTCTGCTGCTGCCGCCGCCATTAGACGCCGCCGCACGTGCTGCGCATGTGGCCCTGTCGCGTCCAGCACGAACTCGTTGGCCGTGAACAGCAGCGGTGCCGCGATGGCGTGCAGTGCCGGGTGCGCGAGCAGTACCGGCAGGGGGTTGATGGGCGATGCCGAGCAGGGGCAGAGCTGGATGGGTGTCGGGCTGGTGAGGAGTGGCTGGAGGATGAGGCTGATGATGTCCACGGGGAGGTCGAGGAGGTTGAGGCCGATCTTGCTGTTGCCGTTGCCTGCCATGGTGTTTTTCCTCGGGCGAGTTGAGCCAACCCCGCTCGCGGGGATTATTCGACGACGAGGCCGACGGTTCGCTTGCTGACTGGACTAAGGCCCTTTCAACACCTAATTCATATGTATATGCATCCTTAACCTAAAAGTATAATACTAATATTAGGGAATAAGTAACTAAAATAAAATGCTAATATCAGGGAATAAGTAACTAAAATAAAATGTAGTATTAGGGAATAAATAATTAAAATAAAATGCAGTATTAGGGAATAAATAACTAAGATAAAATTAGTATTTGGATACATAAATCCTAATAATTAGCCGTCAGCAGAAACCGAGACGATACGGCCGGCGGGAGCAGGAGGCGGCGCGAAACATCAATGGAACGAATCGCTTGATATGAACTTCCTCCTGTAATGGAAAAGCCTCTCTACTGTACGGCTAATTTGATCCATAAGTCGGTTACCTCATGGGTAATCCAAATCCATCAAGTCGACTAACTCGCCGTGGATGTCCATGTCCATGCTCTGTTCGCCGTCGTATCTTTCCTCTCCTTCCTCGCTTTCATCTTCCTCGCTTTCATCTTCTTCGCTTTCATCAGAGAACTGCTGCTGTTGTCCCTCTTGGATGAACTTGTGGCTAGGATGATTAGGGAGGAGATCCAGAGGCCTGGTTCTCACCCAGATCTTGGCGCAAAGATGAAAGCAAAGCAAGACAAGATGTGTATTGATTAGAGTGCGCGTTGCGGATATGAGCTAGAAGTCTCGATTGTAAAATTCAATCCTTATCACCATCGCTCTTATGACGACTAAGTCCATCGATTATCTCCTGAAACTGTTCCATCTCGGACTCAAGAAGTCCTATGAATTCATTTGCTGAAGATTGGTATCTCAGATAAAGAAACTGGGCAATATGTCCCAGGCCCTCCCGTGCCATGTTCCAGTCCTCGGCATTCGGCAGGTCATGGAGTAACTGCTGTAGATCATGTGTGGCGGCGTTGTTCCCATCGAGTGCTAACTGCTCACGTTCACGTCCCATCTATATCTCGAAGGACTTAATATGTCTGCGCCTTATTCTCAGGAGGTGCTTCATCAAGGCCACGAGGCACCTATTAGAGTCGCTGATGTCGATAGCGGCGGATTGACTGGGAGGTGGATCACCCACTGTGAACGCTGTAAAGTCGTACGCTTCTGCAATAGCGTTGTCTCTGGCCTGTATATTAATACCTTGTTTGATAGTAGTGTCGGAGTGGCAGAATGCCACAATAAAAGCTCGATATAAAGCCTCCGGGATAACACGGCCTTGCATAGAATTGTTTTGGAGGCCGTTAGCGAGTTGGTATAAAGCGCGTGCGTTAATTCTTAGTATATTTCCGCTCTGAAGTTGAGTTGGCTATAGTGCCTACATAGTTGTTAGTTTTCCTCCATCTCATATAATGTACATAAAACTCACTATATATGCGCGATGTGCCTCTCGTATATTATTTATATTGAAAGGATCGTTTCCTCGGATGAGGTTGCGAATAATCGCGTGGTAGTGTTCGTGTTCTGATGATGTATTCCCCCGGTCCTGTTACTTGAGCTTGCCTCGAGTATTATCTACTAGGGCAAGTACATCCTTTAAAAATGATGGGCAGTTAGTTTTCTCATATAAGAAAATGCCTTTATATAGATAGGACACTATTGCGTTGAATGGATCGACTTTGGGTTTCCAACCCTTTCCCATATGTTCCTTTTGGGCTGATGCCTTCGCAATATTGAAGATATCGGTAGCATGATCCAAGAGATACTTATTGCAGAATTCATCGTTAGAATTCCGTGAATGAGTCGATCTTATAGTGTGTTCGGTGCTGTCCTACCCCCCTGTCTATTCTTGGTAATAAACGAGCCGTTTGTCAAGCCCTGTGGGCAGCTGCGAAATTTGGCAGAGACCCTTCTTTTTATTGTATAATAAAAAGACATTGCCCTTCTTATCCCCCAGTCGTCTCATAATGACTCCCGTCGGTACGCTGCTTGTCGGGATTGTTGTGTGGTGTTTAGGGTCGAATGATCGCATTCCCTTAGCCTTCTTGATACTTTTCTCATTAACTAAACCAAGAGGAAGCAGCTCCCCCATAATAACAACCAATTCCGACCTATGAATGTTAATTAGGAATAGGTATAAATTGATGGACGGGATAACATACTGGTAAGCATTGGTTACGTTAAGCTCACTAGCGCTCCATGTCTTTCCTGCACCAGTTTCGTCTTGGATGTCCAAGGTAGCTGACGCTCCTTTGCTATCCGCCTTCTCATCTGTGCGGATTCGGATAACTAATTTCGGTTGCCTGTTTGAAACACCGGTTTCGTAAGCCCACAGCCGAGGGTTATACGCCAGGTCCATCTCGCACATTGCGGATGGTGCACAAGTTGCGAGCTTGTGAGAGCTTTCCACTGCCAGGAGGACGGCGTGGTCGCAGGAGGGGGACGAAGTGATCGTGGGTAATTCAGGAGGACAGCGTAGTCGCAGGGGATGCAGAAGGAGAATGAAGTGGTTGAGAGCTATGTCGGAGAATGAAGAGGTTGCTGTTGTTGTCAAATTGAAGATGATGAAGGTGGAATTCACGGAAATCCCAAATTTCGAAAGCAACCACCTCGCTCTTTATAAACTCGAGTACCCCAATGAATCAATGACAATCACCAAACGGTTCTAAGAGTTCGTCCACCAACCAGATTATGGGAACACATCCAACGACACTAAAATTACGCCTTAGAGCACGATAGCAACACAATCAACATGGAGAACAACCACACATGCTTGCAGAAAAACACCCACAAGGCCTGCACCTCACAAACACCTCACAAACACCTCACAAACACCGCACAGCTGCAAGATCACCACCATCTGAATTCAAATCATCATTCCGCCACCATCTTTCAATCTCCTATCTCACCATCGAACCATGGGCCACTGGCAAAAGAAGGTGCTGGAAAAGCTCGGAGTGAGATCTTTGTAAGAGCTTTACGCCATTGCGCTCCGAAAAGTCCAAGCTGAAGCCGAAGAATGGGATGCTACCGCCGAGGAACGCTTCTGGAGGGGCCTTCCGCCAAGGTTCAATGTATGTTTATCGATTACTCGTGCTTGACTCGCCACTAACTCACGCTTCACAGTGACGACGGGCTAGTCGAAATTGCGTGATGGCTTCCTTGGACGAGGACTCCAACGAAGAGGATGAGGATGAGGAAGAAGAGGATGATGATGACGATCAAGACAGTGAAATTCTTGCCTTCATCGACGATCCCACAGGGAGTGAAGCTTCTACAAATGAAGATGACCTTATCTAGCCAATCTGCCTTGTTCTGATCTACTTTTTCCATGACCTCGATCGAAGAAGTTGATATAACAACGCCGTCTTCGTGGGAATTGTATACTTGCAGTTTCTTGAGGGCGTTATTAAGAGATGCCATTTCTCCTTGCTGTGATGTTTTGCTTGTTGCGTTCAGTAGCTGTCTGATAGCATCTTGAGCAGCTTTCACCACTTTAATCAGTTAGACTTGAATTTTTATAGGAGACATCAACCTCGCCTTGACTTACCCTTGTCCTTAGTTATTTCTTCTGAACCCATCTTAGAGGGAGGTTGTGGATGATACAGTGAACAGCAATGGGAAGAGAGCATACAGGAGGCAGACCTTCGGCTTGCGGATGGTGATGGGTGCTTGCCCTTGCTTGTGAAAGGGAAAAATTGAAAAGATCGGCCGACTAAGGGCGTCACTTCCGCTTCACCTCAGAAGCCCGTCAGGTGACTTCGCGGGCAGTGATTCACGACACAGTATGGGATTTGCCTGTGCTTCCCGACCATTCCACAGAGTGGTTCAGCTGTGTCCAGATCCGCCATCGCGTCCAGGTCCGCCCTGCTCTCAGCCGTGTCGTGCCATGTCGCCACTTCCAAGTCCTCCTCTCCCAGCGCTATTCTCGTGGTTGTGCCCGCCAGGCTTCGGTTTTCAGAGCTTGAGGTTTCGGTGGGCTGTGTCTCCCCGCTCTCCTCCGCCTTCCTCAAGTCATGTCGAGGTGTCGTCCCCACCGGGGCTGCGTTTTTCACCGATGTCTAGTTTTGGTGGTTCTTTTCGTGCTCCGGGTGGTCCACCTCGCCTCGGGGTTCCGGCCGGGGTGGCGCCGTGTCGCCCCGGACCTTCGCACTGCGACATTTCGAGTCGAGCGATCCTCAATTCTCCATCGTGCGTCAAAATGTAGTGTCGAGAGCCTCCAGGGCATGTTCCCCAGCGCCGTCCATGTATTCTGGCGCCACACCACCATGTCTCGGCAGTTGTCGTCCCCGGCATATCCAGTTGAAGTCTCAGTGTCGTCGTGGACCCGGCACAATGGCGATGCGCCCGCATTGTGTGTAAAAGCGCAAATAGGGGACTCTCAAAATGAATAATACAGACGAACTTGACCGATGCTGTCTATAAGCACCATCTGATCAAATGGGTCAAGAAGCAATGCCGCAAAAATACCTCAAAAAGATCGTAACTCGAGCTTGTTAAGAAAATCATCGACGATGATGATCGTGGACGATTTTAACCGCGATGCCTCAATGGCTGACTAATTGACCTTATCCAATAACCTCAATACCGGTCGGAACAGCCTATAAGAGGTAGTCCAGATTAAATAGGCTTACATCCTAGCTGGCACACACGGCCAAGAACGCCCGTGAAGGCATCTTACTGCGAGATCAAGGAACCCCAACTCAGAGCAATACCTTTTATTTACAATACACTAGAATAGGAACCGCATAGATCGAACTTATAGCAAGCGCCTCTACTCGATCTCTTCAGATACAGCCTCTCACCTCTTGAATCGCCATATTACATCGACCAGGATCAGCTCCTTAGCCGACTCACACCTAATCTCTCCATAGGTTTGCTCGTGCCTGGTGCGGGCTGACTCCGGGTTCTCCTGTGTTGTTAGTTAGCTTTTGAGCTACACAGCCCGCGGTCGGTCCGCCCTATCTCCGGCCTTGACTCACTGTCACCGGGGTCAGCTTGGCCGGCCTCCGGCCATGAATCACTGTGCTGTAGCTATATTAACCACACCTGTTCCGCCCCTAGCCACTTTTCTTTCATTCCTTCACATCGCACTCAACCAAGGTAAGTTCTCTCCCTCCTCTGCTGGGCCCCACGACACTGTGATCCTCGCTTCAGTATCAGCCTGACCTCAACTAGATGTTGTCAGCACCTACTAGCCCCTCTCCCGCACCTCTTCGATCACTGAGAGGAAGAAGCGCTCGAGGGGAGCAAAGCGAGATGGACGACGACTTCGAGACCGATACGTCATATGAGGAGGAATTCGACGAAGAAGAAGAAGAGGAAGAAGAAGCTAGCAAGCCGTCAGGAATGCCCCGGGAGCCCAAGGGACCCCGATGGATTGATGATGCCTTGGCATTTATGAAAGCGGAATTTGAGGTCAAAGGGGTTAAATTCGACCAAGAAGAAAACCCAGACCCGGATCACCCCCTTTCCGCCCTTTTCAACCAGACACGAGAAGCCATCATTGAGCACTACCGAGATGTACCCAAAGATGTCGGCCCTGGAAAGAAGAAATCTCATTCCGACAGCAAACTGGTCCGAAGAGTCAAGACCTCCCTTCAGGACGCACGAGATGCCTACATGGGAGGCGGGTACATACAAAGCGGAAAACATCGATGCCACTGGATAAAGAAAGTACCCCCGCAAGCGGAGATTCTGGCCACACGATTTGTCACCAAATTCTGCACCTTGAACCCGAGTGTTGGAGGTGCGTTAGCGATCATCGGGATGTCACACTTGGCGACAATCACACTGAACGGAGGCGGCCCTCAGACCGGCAGTACAACCCAGGGAGCTGGAGTATTGGATGCGGTGGCTCTTAATGCAGCAAGCGTCGCCGCCACAACTCTGGAGAAACTGGAAAAGGTTGAAAAACGCCTGAAAGACCTTGAAAGCGCCAACGAGGACAACAACTACCATGCTCGACTCAATGACTCCTAGACAGCTCGATTAGTCCACGAAACAGAGGTATCCACCAAGCTCAATGAGAACGAAAAGAGTAACAGAGAAATCTTCCTCAAGATTGCCAACAGGATGACAAACCTCCAAAAGAGTATAGAAACCATCACAATTGATTCAGCTGCCGAAAAGTTGGAAAAATCCCAAGGGAAGAAGGAACCCCCCACCTAGGAAGAGGGGCAACAACTTTTCAAGATCATGACCCCTTTGATAAAGAAGCTGGTCGCCCAGGAGGTATCCACCAACATCCCACCAAAGAGACCTGCACCAGCAGAGACGATGACTCCATCTGCAAAGAAGCGGAAACCGATGTCTGAGCCGAGTGCCAACGCCGACATCCTGAACATGTTCGGTTAGGAGACCCCCAACGACGACAGCCGTTGTTTACCTGACCCTTCACGGTTTGACAGGTGATGAGCCCGGCGTATGCAAGCAAATGACGGGCGCATCCGCCGACGATAACCTCGCAAAAGTTTTCCCTTCGGTATTTGCTTTCACCCGACACCAGGAGTTATCTGACGCCCAGAGGGGGACCCTTGCCCTAACCCATTTTCACCTTGCCAAAATTGTACACGAGGAAGTAAAAAGGGCAAAATGCATTTGATTTCGACGAGGACACCGCCCCAGATCTATCACACCGACAACCGTGCGAGTGAGGGAGGCAACAGGATGGATATGGGTGGTTTTGACATTTGCTTAATTTTAGAACATTTGAGATAAGAGACAACACGACCTTATTGCCTATGAACCATCATACTGAGTGATAAGTCCTGACATTTCCGTTTCCCTCTTTTTGCTCCGTAGCCCTCTCGACTTTTTATAAGTACATTTCCGGTCTCGCTTTAGCTACCGCTTTCTCCCCATATGAGTATCACTTTATTATTGCTGATCTGTCGGTTGGTTTCCTGTGTTGCTGTCGCCGCCAAGGTCTTGAGCCAGGCTCTCCTGGACTCGACCCCCGACGCCGACGACCTCGTAGTAGGTAACCCTCTGCGCCCTCTACGACATCTCTGTGATACGACTGTCAGTAGCCTCCCCCTTTTCGCTACTGCCATGACCGAGGTCTTCGCCTGCTGGGACCAGTGGATTCAGAACGAGCGCCTCCGTGTGGTACCTCCGCGACTACCGTCGTTACCACTTTCATTACCGGCGCCAGGTCATCACTATTAAAGAGACCCCTTCGTTGCTTTCCATCATCCTTGATACGAAACCGCGTACATGGGCACCCTGCTGAGGGGTAAAGGTATTGCTACTACTAGGGGGCTTCCGGTCGAATCCCGTCTCGGCGAACCTGCATTTGCCGCTCCCATTGGAAAGCTCCAAGTACATATTGTCGAAGATCTCATTGTGAGGATTGAATGGCTCTGGTTCTTATCTTTATAAACGCCCACCTGGCCTTTGGCGACTCCAACCAGGTCGGTCTCATAACTGCCCGCCTCGACCATGCAATCTGACCCTACGACCCTACGAACCCTTCAGACCCTACGAGCCCTACGAGCCCTACGAACCCTTCAGACCCTACGAACCCTTCAGACCCTACGACCCTACGACTATACAGACCTACAGACCCTAATTTTCTTAGTCATCTTTTATTGAACTTTATTTAATAGGGGCGTTTAAAGACGTGTAAACAAAGGGTTTGTCTGCGCTTTAGAACTAGTCTGGCCTGGGTTCCCCTGGGGTTGAGGATCGGGTTGACTGTGTGGAGTATTCAAATACATATAAACAAAGGGTTTGTCTGCGCTTTAGAAATAGTCTGGTAAGGGTTCCCCTAGGGTTGGAGATCAGGTTGACTGTGCAGAGCATTCAAATCCATATAAACCAAGAGGTTATCTGTGTCTTTAGAACCAGTCTGGTGAGGGTTCCCCTGGGGTTGAGGATCAAGTTAACTATGTAGAGTATTCAAAGACATATGAACAAAGGGTTTGTCCGTGCTTTGAAACTAGTCTGATGAGGGTTCTCCTGGGGTTGGGGATCAGGTTGACTGTGCGGGGTATACAACACCCAAAGCCATCATCACTCTCCCTCCCATCAAAGCAATATGTTCACATTCACTCAAATTGTAAGCAACATCAGTTGGTAAAAGGCATCCTTCCGTATTTTCCATTCTACCGAGTCTATGCTTAAATTCACGGCCTTCGTCCACTCATAGGGCTCTGGCCCAGCGAGCCCGTCCATTTGCCCACTATCCATGCATCTCTCATACGTCATGACGGCCCAGCGTAGGTCGGCGTCACTGTCGAGGACTCATGAACACACAAACATGCAGAACTTTTCACGCGCCTCGGTATCTCTTCATCCGAATTACCGTAGATCGAAAAAAGAAATTGCCTCGGCCGGTGGCCCCATCCATCCTCAAGGCCTCACGAGTTGCGTCGGCACACAACCCGGGGCGGCTCAACCGTCGCCGCCCTTCGTCCCCTAACCTACATGGCCACGCTCCGAATGCATTTATCGGGAGGACATGGCCTTGGTAACCAGCCTCTTGATGGCCAGCTCGCTCTTCTTAAGATCCTCAGCGGAAGCATCGGTGAGCTCAAGAACAGCCATAGCCTCGCTAATGCTGCCCTCGATCTTCTCCTTCTGGCCACGCTTGAGCTTGAGAGACAGAGTGGGGTCGGAGACGATCTCCTCGACACGGCCGATGTAAGACTCGAGCTGCTGCTTAGCCTCGAACTTCTTGCTGAAAGCCTCGTCGTTGGTCTTGAAAGCCTCGGCGTCTATTTGAAGTTAGCTTGAATTCGTTCGTGGTTCATTAGCAGGGTACATACCGCTGATCATCTTCTCGATCTCGCCGGTGGAGAGCTTGCCGACAGAGTTGGCAATGGTGATGTTGGCAGAGCGGCCAGAGGTCTTCTCAGTGGCGGTGACCTTGAGGATACCGTTGACGTCGACCTCGAAGACAACCTCGAGGACGGCCTCACCAGCCCTCATGGGAGGGATAGGAGCCAGGGTGAATTCACCCAGGGAGGTGTTGTCCTCGCAGTTGACACGCTCACCCTGGAAGCAAGGGAACTGAACGGTCTGCTGGTTGTCGGCAACAGTGGTGAAGGTTCGCTTCTTGATGGTGGGCACGGTCTGTCCACGGGGAACGACAGGGGCGAAGATGTTACCCTCCATGGCGACACCAAGGGACAGGGGAACGACATCGAGGAGGAGGAGGTCGGCGGTCTCGGCGGAGGTGGCCTTTCCGGAGAGGATACCGGCCTGGACGGCGGCACCGTAGGCAACAGCCTCATCGGGGTTGATGGACTTCTCGAGCTTCTTGCCATCGAAGAACTCGGACAGAAGCTTCTGGATCTTGGGGATACGGGTAGAACCACCGACCAGGACGATCTCGTCAACACCACGCTTCTCGATAGCGGCGTCCTTGAGGACCTGGGCGACGGGGTCGATGGTGCCGGAGAAGGCCTTGGCGTTAAGGTCCTCGAAACGGGCACGGGTGATGGACATGGTGAAGTCATCACCATCGAAGAGAGAGTCAATCTCAATGGTGGCCTGGGCACCGCTGGAGAGGGTACGCTTGGCACGCTCGCAAGCAGTTCGGAGACGGCGGAGAGCACGGGCATCTCCGGAGAGATCCTTCTTGGTCTTGCGGGTGAACTCCTTCTTGCAGTGGTCGAGCAGGTTGGTGTCGAAATCCTGGCCACCCAAGTGGGTGTCACCAGCAGTGGCCTTGACAGTGAAGACACCACCCTGGATGTTGAGGAGGGACACATCGAAGGTACCACCACCAAGATCGTAGATCAGGACGTTGCGCTCCTTGTCAGACTTACCAGCACCAAGACCGTAGGCGATAGCGGCAGCGGTGGGCTCGTTGATGATACGGAGGACGTTGAGACCGGCAATGGAACCGGCATCCTTGGTGGCCTGTCGCTGGTTGTCGTTGAAGTAGGCAGGGACAGTGATGACGGCCTTCTCGACCTTCTTGCCAAGCTTGGTCTCGGCAATCTCCTTCATCTGTGGCGGGGGTCAGAAAATTGCTTAGTCTCTCACTAGTGCGGGGGCGGGGTGGAATGGAAGTGGGATGGTGGGCTGTGCGTCGTGCGCTTTGTGCGCTGAGAGAATATCTTACCTTGACGAGGACCATGGAGGAAATCTCCTGGGCAGAGAAGGTCTTCTTCTCGCCGAGGTAGTCGACCTCGATGCGGGGGTTACCACCGTCATCGACGATCTTGAAGGGCCAAGACTCGATATCCTTCTTGACGGTAGGGTCATCGAAGCGGCGACCGATCAGACGCCTAGACAGAAAAGTTCGGTTAGAAACTGAGGGGTTCGCGGATCTCGTGTCGGGCAGCGGGAAAAACTCACTTGGCATCGAAGACGGTGTTGCGGGGGTTCATGGCAGCATTGTTCTTAGCGGCCTCACCAATCAGACGCTCCTTCTCGGTGAAGGAAACGAAAGAAGGGGTGGTGAAAGAACCCTGCTCGTTGGCGATGATCTCGACATTGGTACCCTCGTAGATAGCAACGCAGGAGTAGGTAGTTCCTGTAGACGGATGGTGGTTAGCAAATGTCGATGCTTGTCGCGTGGTTTTGATGATTTTTCCGAGTTTCCCCTCCTTCGTGCCGCCGACGACGACGACGACGACCATGTCATCGCCGGCGCGTGCGGCATCGAATACAGGAAATCAGAGGTGCGGGAATAATGTAGACTCACCCAAATCAATGCCAATGGCACCGTCATAGAGTTCGTCGCCCATCTTGGCTGTCTGAGGATTTTGGTGGAAGAGAGGATGAGGAAGGAAGAACGTGGGGTTTCGTGAAAGAAATTCTTCCAACCAGATTTTGTGAAGGCCCAAGAATAAATTTCGGGGGACCTGTGAACTGAACTTTTTCTGCCGAGTGGGGTCAGCAGAAGTGGGCTGCCATCGATCCCATGCACTAAGCCGTTTTAGGCATAGCCCTTAGCCTGAGTTTTTTTCAGGGCTCCTCAGGCTCCTCAGGGCTCCAGTTCTTTTTCCTTGTCATGGCGACAACGGGCTTGTTTCGGGGGCGTGCGCCGGGGCAACAGTCGTCGGGATGTGAGTGAGAAATGGGAGACGCGCCAATTCCAAGCCTGACGGGATATTGTTATCAGCGCATTGGCTTGGGCTGATTTTAATCGAGCCATGTCGTATCGCTGCCTGCCTGTTTCTTACTGTCGTCATGGGTACCTTTGCCTTGCAGACCCATTTTCTACGGCGGGCTAAATTTTGTGCATTCGTGTGGCTGGTGCTGAGGTTGGAGCCCTGAGACTCGTGACTGGGCCTCGGAACCAGAGTCCCTCTCTCTAAGACATACGACGGCCAAGTAGACAAGTACAGTTGGCAAGGGACGCTGATCAGTGGGCATCAGGCATCTCCTCAACACTCACAAAGCATTGTCAAGCCCAAAAAAAAAACTTAGATCCTAGTCGTGCGCCTCAACACTCTCAAATGAACCCGGCCGGTGGCAACGGAAGGCCCGTCCTGACTCGAGAGCCCGTTGAATGAATTTTCTCCCTGCCTAACAAGAGACCTAGCAAGAGACCTAGCAAGAGACCTAACAAGGAGTCAACGGCCACGGCAACGCCGAGTCGGGCACTATGCCGGTTGGGTGCCCGCCGTTGCCGCCTTCGGAGGGGCAACCCGCTGGTGTCCGCCGCACTGCCCCTCTAGCCAAAAATCCTTGTTCTACGGTGACATGATGAAGGCTTACACTGAGTTCATGAATCATTTTTTGGGGGTTGGATGGTTCGATGACATTCAGAAGCTAGCCTATTGTGCAACATAAACTCTCACCTTCACTGCAAGCTGAGTTCACTAGAGTCTCAGCTTCCACTATCGAGGTAAGCCGTCCGGACGAGTGGGCAAAGACCCAACGTCCAATACAAAGCTTCGTCATGATTTATCATGAGTACTGCCATTTGCACACATACAGGTTGCTATCCACACACAGATACAATTTTAGCACCTAAATCTTAGGTGCATCATTTGTGTATACATCCTTGACCTAAAGGCAACACCATAAGGGAATAAACAGCTGAGATAAAATGTAGTGTTAGGATGGATAAATGCTAATAATTAGCCTTCCTGGATTTCCCTGCTCAAATGTCATATTCGGGGCATTGCTAGTAATTATCTTTTGAACCAGCTATACACAGATGTGCGAATAGCAATACTCTTTAGCATAGACAGCAAAGAAATGTCATTAATTGACTGTCGTCGTTCATTACTGGATAAACTCTGCCTCCAAGCTCTGGCCATCATCCTCACTCCGGGCGAAACCCATTCAAGCCCTCGTATCGCTTGGAGTCAACCCCAGGGACTTGGCTTCCCTCTCCACCACTTCACCAATAGTGTCCCTCAGAGCCGCCGCCTTGGGCTCCCATCCAAGGTACTTTTTTGCCCGTTCCGCTTCTCCCTTCGAGTTTGCCCCCCACGTCCCCGCCGATAGAAGCCGCGTTTGGGTCAGCTCCTTCTGCGGGACCGACTTGGTAACCGGCTCCGGTGCGTACCCGCGCCGGCTTGCCTCCTCCGCGATCCACGTGGCGACGTCGGACCACTTGTGGAAACTCTGCCGCGCGAAGAAATACCCGTTGCGGCCGAATATTTCTGGGTTGTCGCGCTTAGAAGGATTCTGCGAGGCTTCGACGAACTTGGCAAAGAGGTCCGCGAGGTCGTCGATGTGCACGTTATCCCACTCTGTCTTGCCCGTGCCGACGATAGGTGCGTAGCCAAATTGGAAGCTTGCGAGGACTAGACTGGGGACCTGGACACTGCGTGTATTGACGGTGCCACGACCAGTCCCGTAGATCGTAGGAGGCGAAATGATGAGAGTCTTCACTGCGTCCGAGTTGGCGGCCTGGACGATCTTGTCGATATTTCGATGAGGGGCGTTGTCTGGCAGATTCAGGATGCGGTCTATATCTTTGACGTCGTTGTACGTCTGCTCCGGGATAGGGCTCTCGCCATAACGATCATGCTCAAAATCGTACCAAGTCAGAATCCCAGTGCCGGATAGATGGATCCAGTATCCAGGTTTCTCGGCTGTGTGGCCTGCAGCTATACCCTTGGCAATTGCACGGGCGGACGAATCATCATCAGCGGAATTTGCAGTGTCTAGTAGAATGGAGTTAGTTGGGATCTTCGGGAACGACAGGAGCAACTAACGAATGACGATGTCAGCTTCAGCAGCTGCCTTTTCGAGGACTGTGGAGTCGCTCAAATTGCCATAGACGAACTTTACGTCAGGATACCTTGCGGAAATTGGTTTTCCGCGCTCCTCGTTACGCACGAAGAGTGTAAAGTCGTAGTCTGGGTGAGCATCATACAGCTGAGCAAAAACGGCGCCGCCAATGAAGCCTTCGATAAATTAATTAGCAACTAGACAGGAATCGTAGTTCGAAGGGCTAATACCAGTAGCACCGGTCCTATAAATGTTTTAGTAATTGCCATTTGTAGAGGATCTCATACGGAGACATACAAGAAAACCTTGGTTGTCATTGTTGCGAAATGTATTGCTGTATGCTATGTATTCTGTGCGCGAGGATCTGATAGACACGCAGCTGCCACTTTATGATGAGGGTCAGTCTTGTAGAAAATCGGCTGGAGAGCTTCAATTTATATCAAGAGCAGTTCCTCCCGATTTCTAATCGGCAATTAGCACCATGCCGCATGTCGCAATGACCCCTCGCAGTTTCGCCGTGTCGTTCGTGATGATTGGGCGGCGGACGATGACATCATAACCCGCCCATTATCGCAGCATGCATGACAAATGAGACCTGACCAAAAGTATCTGCCGATGCTTACAGCTCTGCATAAAATGATGGTAACGTTATACGAGTGGGTTCACTCCGTCTTATACCATGACCTGTCAGTAGAAGATGGGGAAATAATACTCATGTTGGCTTCATAACGTTGTAGACTTCCTTTCTTGGCACTGTGGGCACAGTGATCTCTTGAGCCGATACTGTACCTCGGATCAATTCAGCAGAGAGACCGGTTCTTCTGAGAATTGCAATTCGAGTAGTCCAATGTGTCACGATGCCGACATGATTCTGCTCATTTTCTATTGCAATACCATCACGCAAAGTGAGACTAGCATTAGCATGTAATGTCGGAGCGGGCAGCCACTTCAGAACGGAGGAACAATCAACAATCACCACTAATAAATAAAGAGTGTTGCTGTTTGCACGCACCAGTGTGTCAGGGATTTTGGGCTGTTGGGGATAAGACGTTGCTGTATTATTTGCTTTACCCAGAAAGGAGTCATCTGCAGCAAGCTGCCTTCAACAGGAAGTTCCGTTTTACTTTTGGGCTATTGGTTCAACCTAATTTCCAGTCATTGAGACTTATGGGGAATGTTTTGGACACAGCGAGGTCGATTGTCCACCTCCATCATCATCTTGGGAGCAATCGTGACAGTCATCCTTAGCTATGGTGAATGATTAGTATTTGTGGCTCGTTGTGTGGCATCTTTCCGTGAGTCGTTTGATCAGATGATCTCGTGTGTGGTTTACGTCATTTTTATATGTTTCGTTCATTTTTACTGTACCCAATGTTAACCCCCCTTTGTGGATGGGTTGTTAGCATCTCTTGCACCCTCACTCGCCATACATCAGATACCGGATACGGCGCGCCGATTATGATGTAAGGATAATAAGTATATATAAAATAATCATCATCACAAGTTTTATTACCATGTATCAGAAATCAAGTGATTTTATGTATATTAATGAGAACTGATACAATATATTACTAGAATTTATAAATTTATTGAGTGCAAATAGCAGGTCCAAATATTGCGATTGCTTCTTCCGTACTTACTACGTCAGTACGATGTAACGATAGGCTGGGAAAAAGAAACTCCTTATCTGCCGTGCAAACACTGCAAGCTGGGAGTTTCTTTAGTTTCATTCGTAGCCAACCCACCATGCGATGCTTGCTCATTGGCGGCAACTCACTCCACCAAACGCGGGGAAACCATATCAATCAATCGTCTTCCGCGTGTTTGCTTTTGTTTGCATTGCGAACTTAGTTTATCCGCGTCCGTCTCCGAGTAGATAAGACCTCTCTAGATTCCCCCGCACCTCCTCCTTCTCTGCCTCTTTCTTCTCCTCCAAATCTTCATCTCCTTCTTCTACACTGACACTAACGATTCTCATCACTGCACTCAACATATTGAACTTACGCCACCATCATCATGCCTGACAAATACTCTTACAAGAGCAGCGGCACCAACAGCCAGGCAAGTCATGTTCAGTCCTAGCCCGGAGCTAGCCAGCCTCTAATGATCATGTAGGGTAACCACTACTGTGCCCGTGACTACGGGTCCAGTGCGTCCAACTCGAACTCATACCACTACTCCAATGGGCAAGTCATTTGATTCCGTCTCATCGAGCCTTATCATTACCACCAGTGACGTCTGATACCATTATAGTAACGGGTCTTACTACTACTCCAACCCCAACGGAAGTACGTACTCCAACAATGGCAGTGGTGGTTCTACCTACACTTCACCCAGTGGCAACACTACTAGCAGCTCTGGCGGCAGCAAGAAGTAATGAGAATCGCCTGTTAAGAGGGGTCTGTTTGCAGAAGCGCACTGTTCCCAACATGCTATTCCATTACAAGGGCTCGTTACCAATTAATCCCAGTAGCCAAATCATTTAAACTGGTTGAATGACCATTGATCATTCCGTATGAAGCCGACTTGATCAAGTGCACATGCTGTAGTTTTCCACTTCGCCAATCCGGGCTTTGTCTCATTCAAAATATATGTGTTCTCAATACAGGCAATCCATTTGTCCTCAATGCTTTGACTTCCCCGTTTCGTCACAAATCTCCGAAATCAATCGCAACTGGTATCCGATATCAAACAAAGAGATCTCAGTTTACACTCCAACCGAGTAGTAGACTGCCAAAGTGATGATCAGCACCGGGTAGACTACTGCCTCGACTAGCAACTGTTGCTTCAGTATACCCCTCTGTTCCTTGGTCAGGGAATGCATCTCGCCATGGGTATACCACGAAACTGCCGAGTCAAATTTGCCCCAAAGAGCTAGCAGCCCAATGAACGGGAAAAAGAATGTCAAGACCATGATCCCCATAAATATAATCTTTTCCCCTTTGTCTTCCTTGTCGGCAAGTCGTCGGCGAGAAAGAATGTCCACTCTAGCCGATTCAATGAGGTCCACCTCAGATGGGGTAAACAAACTTCCCTCGTTAGGAACATAACCGTCTCGCATTTTCCTAGCCCTTCTCTCGATAGTGCTTGAAGAGAATCCACGGGCCCGAGGTAACCCTCCGCAGAAGGTAGTAGCATCTTGAGGACGCCCCCTATACCACCCGCTGTTCGTGGGAGTCCGAGGTTCAGTCGGAGGTGGTGTATTCAAGATGGCTGATGACGAAATCAGCATGTCGGCAATTCTTTCGCTCGCTATGGCAGTGTTAGTAGCTTCTTTTGAAAGGAGCCTTGCTTACTGACAATCGCGGCGTCGAAGCACTTCGTTCATCCGGTGAGTATGAAGCACTGGGGCTGGTCTGGCGAGACTTTTTCCCGGAGAGCCCGTTGAGAAATGAAGTCTACTAGGGGATGGTGCTTGGGCAACAATTGAAGACTCGGCCGTGCTAAAAGTGGTGGATCTGCCTCTGGCAGCAAAAGACCCAGCAGGATTCGTGTGATCCTCCTCGCCTCGTTCCCTTCGGAAATGCTGCAACATGGCTGCCTCTGGTAAACTAATCAACGGGAAGGGTAGCTGGGGGATCTTTGCTAAGAATTCGTCATGCGGAACATGGGACGACTTCTTGGTTTCGCTCGATTCTTTGATTCCAAGCCTGTACAGTGGCTGATCGAAGATTGTCAGGGGAGTCTTCGGGGGGTCTCTTCCCAGGGTTTCCCTAATGCGGGACCATCTGAATCTCCCATTCTTTCCAAAGTTGGCAGTAGGTGTGGTGTCCTCCACCTCGCACCCAAGGGGGTTGATGTCCGAATCAAGAGTTTGATAACTGTCTCGCCTAGACTCCATATCAAGGAGAATGCTTTCATGGACATGCCTCTGCGTTGAACCATCCCGGCGGAACGGGTTCGAGAAACGAGCATCACCTCCTGGGGTTGGTGGCGGAGGCTGTGGAAGTTTACGGATGGAATTCTGGGGGAAAGCTCCTCCGTCTGTGGAGCTAAATTTCGGGACAAGTACTGGTATGTTCCTCTGCTTGTCATTTCGAAGAATGTACGATCCCGGCATAACACCTTTTTGGGGGTGTTGGATGATTCTATCGGTTGACCCGTACTCGCGAGGGTAATCGTGTTCTGTCATATCCGATACATCGGCAAGGCTACTTCCTGTTCCCTTTGCAATGCTGTCTTGGAACTCCTGTTGCATTGAATCAAAGTGTTGCTCCGTCATGACAGTTTGCCAATCGGCCTCGGTCTCCGTTTGAGGTTGGGGTTGAAGCAGAGTTGCGATCCCGCCAGTGAGTCGGTGAGAAGATTCGGGCTCAGTGGTGGGTTCTTTCTTCGGCTCTCGAATGACTGGAACCTTGATCTCTTCGTCGACATTCTAGGTCGATCGAATAGCTGTGGCATTGTAGAAAGACGCGACATTGATGCCTTTCTTTGCATCTGCTTGCAGATGGTCTACCTGTGCAAACCGCATCAAGGTTTCCTTTGACTGTGCACTTGCTTCAGCGCAGTGTAGCGCATTGCTGACTTCCTTCTCTGCAGATGGCTGAAGAAATCCCGAATAAAGATCCCCATCGTACTTAAATGGGTCGCCATTGGTACTGGTTGACGTTTTGGAAATCGATCTCAGGATTTCTGGACGATGGTCCGGGAGTAAACCTTGAACAGGTTGCCTCTTCTTGCCTTCAAGCTCCAGATCCCCTCTCAAACTCTTCTCGGGAACATCGTTGGTCTGATCCAGGTCGCTGTAAAGGCTTGAGGTGGAATGGAAGGAGTGTAAACGAGGGGCGAATCTTGGTGAGCGTTTTGCGGGTAGGTTCGGAAGCGCACGCGGAGGCGCAAGCATGGCGTGTCTCTCTTGTTTAGCAAGGGCATTTTGCTGGTTGGATTTGGAATCGAAGATTTCCTGAGCGTGGAAGACGAGTTCGAAGTTCTTCCGACGCCGGAGTTGTTGGGGTGGTAACTGAGGACTTTCCTCAAACTCATCATCCGGGGCAATAGTTTCCCATTCGGAAACGGGCTTGTCTTCGTCAAGGGACGCGCTGCGCTTGCGACCAGTAACCAAGTTGCAAGCGCCATTGGGGGGTCGAGAAGGATGCTCTGAGACGAGGTTCAAGGGATCAGGGCTTCCGCCTCGGGGTATGTGAGCTTTAATGTACGAGAAGTCCTCCAGCTGAATCTCGTCGCCAAGGTCGGAAGATGCGAAAGGGTCCGACTTGGATGAGGCTGTCGAGACGGTGTTGTGGCGCGCATTTCTCGCTTGTCGGGCTGAGCGCTCGCTTTCGGTCGAGGGAAGCGACTGGATGAATTAGTTTATTGCGCCTGTAACTAAGAGTTGGCTAAGCTTACATTCTCAGAGTTGGGATTCATGGTGAAAATTCGTGCAGATGCACCGTCAGAGCGTGGACGGTTGTGCCGCGTGGGGCTCTTGGTCTAAACTGAAGTGAGACGGATCTGAGAGAGGCCGGGATCACCAAAGTCGTTATGCACGGTACCCGGATGAAGTGCGCGATGCGTACAGTATTCGATCGACCTCAGGTGAAGGTTTCTTTAAGAAGTTCACGGTGGTTTGTGGGCGACAAAGTCTCAGCGCTGCAGGTCGGATGGTGAGGATTGCGGTACGGGACGATGATGAGAGGTGTGAAGGGTATCAAGTGCTGTGAATGAGTGGCGGGTTGTTTTGAAGACGAGCGGGTGTGGCGCGCCAATTCGCGTCATGATTTGGGGCGCAAACAGAAAACAAAGGTGAGAGCAAGTTGACTGAGGCATCAACAAGCAGGTTATGGTCTTTTGGTCTAGACGGCTGAGAGACGTTGAGATAAAGGTTGTGAGGAGGTGCTTGCCAGCTGGAAACTGCTGCCAACTAGAAACTGCTGCTAGCTGGAAACTACTGCCAGCTGCCCGGCTGTAGGAAGCATTGACCTGTCAACTACACTCTTACACCACCCCAGGCAAGCTCACCTACTCCCTCCCTCCCTCGGCCTGCAACAGCCAGTCACGGCTGGCGACAAGACGCATTGAGCCACGGTGGCGCAAGCAACGTGACTCAAGATGTGTGTAACACACCGAGGGACCTGCAGCCACACGCACATGGGCTGTTGGTTGAACAAGGCGTGTGGCTCTGTTGAGAAGGTGAGTCTCGGCAAGGACTTTATTGAGCCATCGATCCATTCATGCATCCACCAGCCAACCGCAGGTCTACGTGGATACGCCGTAATCAGCGGGGAACCGGAGGCTCCCCAGCGTCCAACTCGGCATCCCAAAGGGCCCCAGCACGACAGCCCATCTCATCACGAACGCTGACTAGCCGACAACCGCAAGACCCGACGGGATTTACATACTGCTAGTACTGGCCCTGGAGCCACCGCGCCAAACACCGGTGTCAGTGGAGAGCGTCGCTTAACCCCACCTTGCTCGTCGCTTATCGCGATAAGCCTGACCCCCCAGCTCCCCCGTCTGCGTCCTGTCTGCGGCCGACTCTGGACGTTGGAACCTTCCATCAGGATCCCCTCGGCTGCCCCTCTCGTTCCTGTTTCCGCTGCCCGTTTCCGCTGCCCGTCCGCCATAACCGGCGAGCGTCATGGCTGAGCCCGGGCAACCACAGCTGCCCCGACGCTGGGACGAGCTCCCGGACGAGATCCTGCTCCAGATCTTGTGCTGTGAGTGCTCCCGGCACACCCGCCAAGCCCCGCCTTGAATAGCTCCGCTGATGGCAGAGTTCCCCAGGTCTCGAGCCTCACTACATTCCCAGACTGCAGCTTGTCTCCCGTAAGCTCCGCGATGTTTGCCTCGACCATGAACTTTGGAAGCGTCATTGCTTTGACCGCTCCTCATGGTACCACTTCCTCCAGAACCGCCGTCGCTTCTACACTGCGTCCGTCGAAGCCAGTTCGAGCCCGCGCGACCCGCAGGCACTCCAACCCCAAAGTATAGACTCCACGGATGGGGTTTATGGCCTCTCATCACCGACAGGAGACCAGCCGCGTCGACGCAATCAAGAACACATGCAATTCTTACAGGATCTGGCCAACTGGGACCCAGCGTTCCCCGACGAGCGCGTCTCGTGGTACGATGAGTATATCCAGCGTCATGGACCGACTTGCATCAACTGGTTACAGGCCCCGCATGTAAAAGATGGAGGTTTGAGGCATCCTGTAGAAGCTCGGGGAATGGCCATCTACAGCCCCAACAATGGAGACGACGGTCTTGGCACAATGTTGGCAGTCTCCCCACTCGACGACGGCGCGGTATGTCTGTGGGACGTCAATGGCAGCAGGGGGAAAAGAGGAGGGATCGTTGCAACCAGCCGACCGGAGATTTTGTTCACCGACAGGCGGGGCAATGACAACAATAGGCGGTCTAAGAGGATCGATACAGGAGTGACGGAGTGTGTCAGTGTGAACCACAATAGCCACCGCGCATTCTTTGCCGTTCAAAGCCGTGAGTTGAACCAAATATCACTAACTGGCCTCTGGCACCGTGGCTGACGTGTTACTTACAAATCTGTAGACCTCCTTGAAGTTGATCTCAACCGGCTCGAGGTTGTCAGCCGCGAGTCGTTCGAATGGTCCATCACCACTCTGTCACAAATCCACGACGGTGTGCCAATGACTGTGGGTACGTCATTGGGAATTCATCTGCACGATTTTAGGGCGCGGGCAAATGTGAAGCACGACGTTATAGATCGAGTCGATGGTCCCGGTTGGGAGGAGGACAGCCCTTTCAAGGCGATATTCGACCCAAAACCACTACCGCCGTACGCCTCGCTGTCTCAGCCGACGCCGATCAGCATTCTCCACCTACCTCGCGCGGGCGACGAGATGATGGTGTCGGACGACATTTACGTGGCGGGGCGATTTTCCAATATCCTGCACTACGATCGGCGAAAGTTCCCGAAAATCATGGGCTCCATCTACTCGGGATCCAGGCTCTCGAGTCTTGCTGCGCTTCCTTACCCGTTTTCAACTTTAGATTACGAGGTGCGGCGTCGCGGAGAGTTTACGGCCGAAAGAGTTGCGCAGTGCAAAACGATTGGAGATGGCCGGACGCTGATTGCAGGCGGAGAGTACAAGACAAAGGGATCTCTGGAGCTCTACGGGCTGAGCTCGGCGATCCATTCGAATGGCAGTGCGGTGCTACCAAACTCGACAGTGAAGAACAGATACAAGGCGGCGTCGTCGATCATCCTGTCGGTAGCAAACCACGGGACCAAGATTGCGTTTTCCGACGGGGCAGGACTCATCAAGTGGTTCGAGAGGGACGGACACACCGAGTGTCGACGGATCAGGATTGGACACAGCGACGTGCAGACGCAGCCGTCGCTCTTTGCGTCAATGCCTGGGTCCGATGATCTGGCCCGTAAGATCCTATCAACTAAGTCGAGGCAAGGCCGCGAGCGACCCAACGAGGACAACGTCCTATTCTGGACAGGGGAGAAGCTAGGAATGGTCAGCTTCACGGGAGATCCACTCTTCACGCCGGACGATTTCGAGGAAGCAAACCCCGAGGCGAAGACAGATAAAGAACGACACCAGTACAGCGAGAAGATGCGGGAGGCGCTCGGGCGGCAGGCTGAAGAGGCGCGGTTCGTGAGGGGACTCGGAGTGGACACGGCACCGGGATGAACGCGCGGTGACGACGATGATGATGCGGAGACGCTGCAGGCTGGCGTGGACGAGACGATGGAAATTGATGTGGATCAGCGATTTTAACGAACAAAAAGGAGAAGGGAGCGACAAAACGGCGGCTTTTTGCAATGTAAGATACGATTTACAAAACGAATAATTAAGGCTCAGTACAAGCAAGATGCCGGATGGCAGATGTGAACTTGACCGGTCTTGGACACGGTGAGAGATCAGCGGTGGAGATGAGGCCCCTCCCTCTCTCCGCGTCGCCCGTTTGGGGCTGGAGGAGAGTGTAAGACGAGGCGGCAGTGTTGGGGTCGTCGATAGCGAGCGAACGGCGGGGACGGGGTCAGTTGGACCAGAGACGATGGGCGCGGTGCGTCGGGCATGGCACAGCAGGGTGCTTGCATGCTGCGAGATGTGGCCCTGCAAGGCGCCGTGTTGGCTGTGTTGGCCGTGTTGGCCGAGGATTGGCGGTTAGGTGCATCGTATGTGGATGGATGGGTAGAGTTGCAAGACACGAGGATGGACGGATATGGATGGGATGTGCTGCGTGTCAGCTGTCTGTCCTTCTTAGTCTGGCGTAGGCATAATGTAGTGATAAGACGATGCCGCTGGTTGGAGATTGGACTTGTTTGCTCTGTGTGGTTGCCCTGTCTTGGCTTGTCGTCGCTTGTCCTCGCTGTTGTGTCGGTCGTCGACTCGTCTATCGCAGAAGCGTAGGTTGTCTTCGTGGGGCTCTCGTCGTCTGGCGTGTCACGTCACAGGCAATGCGTTTGAGTCACTGTATGCGATGCAGTGTGCGTTTGCATCCATCCCGTCCACATCTGCGTCTGCGTCTGCGCCTGCGCCTGCGTCTGCATCCGCTTCTTCGTTGGCGTGTTCCACCTTGGACGGTCGCGCTGATTTATTTAGTCGGCTCGGGAGGCTGATGCAGAGCAACGAACTAGTGGAAGAGGCAGTAACACGGGCTGGTTTATTGCCATGCCCCGTGACTAGCCGACATGACGGGATATGCGTCGACGATTTGCAGGGCCGTGATGTACAGGACCGCAATTAAGTGGCCGAACGCTGGTGCTGGCGTTGGTGTTGGTGTGCGGTTCTCCGTGGACGAAATGTAGGGCGGCCAATCACGGGCGCAGGGGGACAGGTCTAGGCCAATGGAAGAGGTGGATCCCTGAAATGATTGATTGCGCTGGGGTTGGAGACCAGCCAAGACAGAGATGATAGTCTCGACGAGGCGAGACGTGCGCCGCAAACGAATGGCCATGAGTTGAACTGACCGAAATTGGCTATCTAACTCACCTATCTCTCCGCCTACCACCAATGGAGAAGCTATGCATTCTGGGTGCTGGATTTGTTGAGGGTAATCCAAATGCCAATATTGGGTTGGGCTTTGGGCAAGGTATCGATTTTGGACTTCTTGGCGGTGCATATCTCCTACAGGTTTGTGATGGGGATACGGAGTAGTGTGAGGCGAGACATGGCATGAGTGATCAAATGCACCATTGGCCCCGGGCAACCTGCGAAACTTCCAAGTGCCATCCAAATCCCTGCCCGAATCAATCTCAGATGGCAATGACAGCGGATCGCGATGCTGGACGGCGCGGCATGACGGGAGGTGGATTTCCAGGTGGAGATGGCTGCGCTGTCAGCTACCCACTAGAGCATTTCGCCTCGCGGGCAAGTTGGGCGGCTGGCGGGGCCGCGCTGGTTAGCTTCAATGCTAGAGCGCCAGGGGAAGAGGGAGCATGTCGAAGAGAAGCAAAAGCTTTCATGGGATTCCCTGGGAAGTGCGATGCGTGATGGGGTGTTGTGGCCCTAAAAGTTGAACCAGAATCGGCAGAGGAGGGCAGGATAGCGCCTCGGCTCCATTGCCCTGGGTTTCGAGGTCAAGGGAAACCCCTGGATGCATTGGTTCACGGGGAGGTGGAGTGAGCATCTCTGCGATGGATGCAACGATGGATGCAATGATTGACACAGTAATGGATACTTCCAATCAAGTATCGGGCAATGGGCATGGATGAACTGGGCCTTCAGCCTCTTGCTGTGCTGCTACAAGCCATGTCCCAAGTAGCTCTCCACACTGGCCCAGTCGCTCGCTGATGTTGATGGCGGTGGCTCGCCCTGTTTCTATCTGACTTACCTTGGGTTTCCTTGCGCACAGTCGGCGGCGCCGCGGATGCGCTGTTACACGCCATCCCTCACCTCACCGCTCGGGAGATGGGGCCCGAGGCTGTGTGTGTCCTTGGTGTACGGAGTCACTACTTTGTGCGCAAGCCGCAACGGCGGGAGGTAGCCTATCGCATCTCCCTTACATCGGTGGGAGAGCGGTCCCCATCACGTCCCATCACATCCCCGGCCGAGCGTCGATACGGCGCGACAGCCAACAGCAGCAGTGTGGGCGGTTCGGCATCATCAGCAGACCAGACTCGCAGCGTCAGCGAGCGCAGCTGGGGGGGGCAGCAGCAGCGGCGACATCATCAGCAGCAGCAATCGCCCAGGCTCGCGGCCCCCTCGAAACGAGGACTTGCAGAGGTGCAGAGGTGCAGAGGTGCAGAGTGAGGCGGCGATTGATGATGGCCAGGGATTCTCCTGTCTCGTGTCGTGCTGCGTGCGGGTGGCGGTCGCCGTCGCCTTGGCTGGCCCCTGCAAGGATTCCCCAGCGGTGATTTGGCAGCGCATGGCATGGAGCGTACCGCAGCGTACCGCAGCGCACGAGACGAGAGACGAGAGGGCTCCGCTGCTGCTGCGTGCCGCTGGGAAATAGCTGGGAACCCGGCCTGGGGGGTGGAGTCAGTCTTTTTTGGCCCCCGACGCAGCCCAACCTGCGAGTTGGATCCAGGACCAAGGACCAAGGACCGAGGACGGATTTACATGCCCCATGGATGGATGGATGGCCCAATGCCAAACAGGTGCTGGGCTGGATGGACTGGCTGGGCTGGCCCTGGGCCGTATGGGCTGGCTCTGGGCTGTATGGGCTGGCTCCGGGCTGTATGGGCTGGCTGGGGCTGTCTCGCTCTTGGCTCCCTGCGCGGCCAGGACGGAACTATTTGGACTGGAGATCCCGCACCCGGCCTTTGCAGCTTTGCTTTGTTACGTCTGGTCCAGCTAGTCCGTTTATTAGTCGCAACGCCTCTTCCGAAACCGAATCCCAGGATCCCAGTATCCCACCAAAAGACGGACGGCGGCGCATCGACCCCCAGCGGCGGCGAACAACGATATCCACGATCGACTCCGACCGCGACCTGCACTGCCGGTGAAACTCTGTTTTCTCCTCCCTCCCTCCCGTTATTTTCTGCCCTTTCCTGTCTTGCATCCCTTCTTCTGGATTTCTCCTCCTTTTTATTCCCCAGTTGCACTTTGCCTGCCCACCCACGTCCTCTGTGCCGTGCCTCGCTCTCTGTACCGCCGCGCCTACCCGCCACCCGATCCAACCGCACGCTCCCGGACTCACCGACACCTGCGTATCCTACACCGCACTCAACTCACCCGCCAGGGGCAACCGTCTTCACATTCGAGAACCGGTCCATTGCCCAGGAATCCCGACGCAGGCTTGCCGTGTGGTGTGACCACAATCGCCCCTCTCGAGTCTCCACGCCCTATTCTCCGAACAAACCCACCCCCAGCCACAACGTCACATTTGTCGAATAGGGCATATATGTGACTCTCCCCCCTCCACCCTTGCTCCGTGAACGTTATTGTTGACGTTCACCCTGGCTGAGCATGTCCCATGGCCTTTCGGGTGGTTGACGGGTGTCGTTCACAAGGTGCCACCGGTCGCGGGCCTTACTTTGTTGGGGGAAAGCGACGGGTGAGCCATTCCGATGGTGGCGATGGTGGCGACACCTGTGGCTACAAGCGCACGAGGCTCGCTGTGGGGGAATTGAGCACCGATGGATGTGGATCGGGTCCGAGCCGAGGAAGATATGGATACGCCAATGATATTCGCCATGAGAATCCCCAAGTTGGCCTGGCTTCTGGGTATGCCTCTGGGTATGCCTCTGGATATACTTCCGGCCCTGGCGACAGCTTCAACTACCCTATAGACGACGACCACAACCACTACGATTACGACCATGACCACGACCACGGCCACGACTACGACCACGACCACGACCGCGGTATCGAGACCAGTCCTCCACCTCTTCCCCCCCCACACTCCATCCATGGGAAGTCCGCCGCCTTCTTCGTCATCCGAGAGCGTTACCCTGCTCCTGAATTTTCCCCGATATCTCCTCTCGGTTTCGGACCCGGTCCCGCCGCCGACATGGGCCCCATCCTCTCACCACTCGGCCCCAGCGGGCCCCCTCCCGGAGCTTGTGACATGGAGCGTACACAGTCCGGTCTCTCTATCTCCTCAGACACCACACAAAACTCCCTTGCTGGTCTCGGAACCGACGACGACAACCTCTACTTACTAAGTGACCTCGAGGCCGCTCGCCTAGTCCGCGATCATGTAGCTGGCCTGACCCGTCGGCGCCGCTGCCCAGATTCGCAGCACGGCCGCATACTCAAGGTCATCATCAACCCCAAGCCGAACCCGAATGGTAGCCCACTCGATTGGCCCCTCGACAATGACGCTTTACGTAGCATCTTTTCCGCCGCCAACGAACTATTCTTCGCCAACCAACTGACCGGCCGTGTTGCCTGGGACTGGAGTCACCCAACTAGTGCTCAGTACCAGGCGCACATTGTCGGCACTACGGCACTACGGCGCTCACGCGAGGGAGGTTACGAGACTCTTATCGTGTTGTCGTCGCCCATACTCAAGGACACAAAGTACAACCGGCGGCTGCTCATCTCGACATTCCTTCATGAGATGATTCACAGTTACCTCTTTGTGACGTGTGGGCTCAAGGCCGGCAAATGCGGCGGGCACACCGATGGGTTTCGTCAAATTGCCGAGATAATCGATGGCTGGGTTGGCCGGGGGTACTTGCGACTTGGGGAGATGGAAGCCGATCTGGAGCAGTTCCGCGAGCAAGAAGAGCGCACGTACGAGAACGAACGTGATAATGGTGCCACGGACGAGGAGTGGAGGACGCGTGGAACCAGCCCCTGGCGCAGACGGGATGGCCGCGCCGAGAAGGACAGGGACGATTACTATCCTACTGAGCCCCGCCCACGCCAGCAGGAGCAGCAACAGCAACAGCAACAGCAGCATCAGCAGCATCATCAACAACACCCAGGCCATGAAGAATGGCAGTGGCAAGAGCGGGAAGGCTTCTTCACCCGCGTTGCCAAGGGTGTGGGCTCGCCATACGTTTAAGTTACTCTGCGACGGACGATCCAACATGGGCATCG
>JAANBB010000476.1:0-28892 GCA_014621425.1 Cylindrodendrum hubeiense | reverse complement strand
GAGAGGCAGCGGGAGTGTGGCAGTCGTCGACTGTGGCAGTCAAGCAAGCAGCCTACCTAGGTACCTAGCAGTCAGTCAGCCCGCCAGCCCGCCAGCCCACCAGCCAACCAAGTGCTCGCTGTGTGTCTTGTGTTTTGACGGCTGCCGGGCGTGGGGCTGTCCTTCAGTGACTTCAGTGGTAACTTTAGTGACTTGCGAGGGCTTGGCTTTCAGGTGGGAACCTTGGAACGTCGAGAAGCCGGGGGGATGGGTATAATGGTATAATGGGGCGTATTGGGGCGCGTCTGTAGGGAGCAAGCACGGGAGGGGAGAGAGAAGAAGGGGGAAGGAACGTGCTCCGGGAGGAGGCGGCGACCAAAAAAAACCCGAACAGGGCGAGAGCGGGCGGTGCGCATACGTTTTGGGGAAGAGCAACGGGGCTTTGTTTCTTGGGGGGGGACATGGGTCAAAGGTACGGTGTACATGGTGCGCAAGTTCCGTACCTGCCTACCTAGGTACCTTACCTGACGTACCGACCGACGTCCGGGAGGTACTGCCTTGCCCGAGGTGGATGGAGCACTCACACCCGGCACCGTTCAGCAACGTAATCGGCCGATTCAATATCGGTCAGGTTCTATCTGTCAGCCCGAACAAGTCTGTGTGTGCCTGTCAGACGCGCAAGGGAAGTGCAGTTCCAAGGCAGTCTTGCACTGTTCTGGTAGGCGTAAACTGGAAGTCGACGCCGTTAATCCATCGCTCATTCAGATTGGTGAGGCAATCCCAGCCTCGCCTTCAAAACACTAACCACCTACCTACATGAGTGTGTAAGGCATCTTCCACTAGGCAGGCAGGGTCCTCAAAACTGAAGCAAGAATGTTCATACGCCCAATCCACACTTTCAGGGAAGTACCAATCCGAAGAAAGAGCCCAATATGTGACATGTCCACACACAAAGAAGTGCATGTCCGGGCTCTATCCAGCTTCTGCAGTCGTCGGAGGCTCGGAAGCAGGAAACATCCAGCGAACACGACACAGCTGAGCTGAGGCTGCTGCTGCCGCTGCAGCTGCCGTCGAAGGCACTTTGGACACGCTAATCCTAACATGGGACTAACCCACTGAATTGGACGTGTCCAAGTCAAGTTGTAAACAAGGCAGGCTCCACTGTCCTACCCGGCCTATCGATGAGAGTCAGACGGCGAGACCAGAAGCTGCGAGGCTTTGATCCGGCGATCCGCCTGCTGGCTGATTGACGTGCTTTGCGAGGAGAATACCACCTGGCGTATCCTACGGACTGCAACACAAAGCAGGGGGCGATACAGCTTTATTCAAAGGCATCAGTCATCATCTTATTCTTATTCTTGGATTGCTCAACGCGTGCGTCGTGGTTTTCTTCGTATAAGGCTTATTTGTTACTGGTGCCAGCTGAAGATCAACCAACCCGAGCCGGTTGTAAGCCCCCTCCAGGCAAGCCCCGGGTGAAATGGGCAAACGAGCGTGGCGGTGCAGTGATGGGCCCATGGCAAGCCCACTGCAGATGGAACGGCGCGCCGCAATCCTAAAAAAGCCTGAGGCTGGCTGGGATGATGGTGGGTAACCCCGGCGACTTCCAGGCTTGGCTCAGGCGCAGAGAGCCCTTTGCCAGTGAGCAGGTTTGGTCGCTTTGGTGTGGCTGACCACCCTAGCCATTGCTCCGCCACTCTGTATTCACCGTCGCCGCCGCTCCCTTTGTTCCACCGGCCACGGCCACGGCCACACAGATCACAGGGTCATGAACCACACCTACCGAGCCAGGCAAGCCAAGCGCGCCAGGTCAAGCGGGCTGCGGCCTGCCTCGTGTTGGTGGCTCAACCCCTCGATGATGCTGGCTGATGATGATGGCTAATGACACTGGCTAATGATACTTACTGGCTGATGATACTGGCTGATAATACTGGCTGATGATGCTTGCTGCCCTTGCTGCCCGCCCTTGCTGTCCTTGCGTGGCCAAACAGTGGTCACCCTTGTCTCCAGAAGGCGCCACAATGCGCCACGTTCAGGTCAGTCCGTCAGCGAGCCACGGAAGCCACGGCAGTCATGCCTACTCCCCTTGCCGATTATCTCCTGCTTTAGAATGCCGGGCCAATCCCAAGGAGCTGGAGGAGCTGCTGGAGTGATTCAACTTGCAATCGGTAGCCTTGGCCCCCGGGTGGGTGCTGTCTTGCTCCCTTCCAGCTCAGTTGAAGACTCCATTCTTCAGCGCTCTACACACCTGGCCCCGAGCGCCATGTTGCTGCCGCAGAGCTTCGCCCCGATGTGTCCGATGGGTTTAAGCGAACACGGCTGCCAGGTGTTGAGAAACAGTACAACATGAAGCAAACTCGCAACTACCTTACCTAAATTTACCTCTACCTACCACCTACCTACCTACGGGTAAGTCACCAAAGGGTTCTGGACAAGGGGCTCAGGGCATCAATAGTCGAGGATGGACTGCCCCCACCACACCGGCAAGCCAAGCCCATGCTCATTCTCACTCGCGTCCGAGGCTGTGAAACAGTCCAGCACGCCAGGTGCGTGAGCTCAGAGGAGAAGGGAGAGGAAAAATACCCCCCTTCAAAGTACCCTGTACTATTTGCCGGCTGGCTCCTCAGCATGTCATCGGGCCAATGACGGAACCCCGGCCGCCAGAAGTGTGACGTTATCGCGGTCCATGATCTCATCGTGCTGCCAAACCTCAGGTCCTCCTCAGGCCCTCAGGCCCTCAAATCTCTGAAGGCTTCTCAGGTGGCCTTCTCGGGTTGCCTCTTGCGCCCGTGGCGGATCGCGCGGGCGTGGATCTTGGTGGCCTGCTCCGTCAATCTTCATCATCCATCATCGCATTTCAATACTGGAATCGATTGCCGCGCCGCGAGTTGGATGGGTGGTGCACATAGGGATCGGCTGTGCAGGGGGGGGGCTTGCTCCGGGATGATGACCTCTACACCTACAAAATCTTCCTTGTCGGCTAACAACGTCTGCGGTGACCAATCGACAGCGACGGCAGCGCAGAGCCTTCCTGTCGCTCATCTCTTGTCCCATGAGACCTCGTACCGCACCCAGTCTTTCGTCCTCGGTTGGATGCTGGGGAGGTTCAGCAGCAGTTCAGCAGTTCAGCAGCTCAGCAGCTCAGCAGCAATACAGCAAGCGCCAGCGCGCCCCAGTGGACGAACTTGTGATACTAACCCCAAAGCCAATTCGACGTGTCATGTGCTGTGGGTGGGTTGTGGGAAAGCTGAGGCCCGCAACCACAACGACGCGGATTGGAGATGCCTCATCCACTTCAGCTCACTTCAGCTGGTGATGGGTCTGCGGGACGAGCATGCGAGGACCTCTGTGGCGCCAGTGATGGAACGCTTCAGGTCACTGCGGGAAGCCACAGCTGATCGGTAATGTTCGTTGGTGTCGCGTGGTAGCCATGGATGCACGTCCAGTTTGTGTGAACTATCGATCTTGTGTCATGTCAGTGTCGCGGTGGCGCAAAGTGTTGTGCTTCTTCCCTCAGCCCGGTGTGCCAAGTCCCATTGAGATACCTGCGCACCCTGCAAAGATCAAATGTCCATCTAGCGAAGCCACCAATACCGTAGCCTATACCTCTGGGAACTGCAAATCTCAATCCCACCACATTGTCCATCTTCTTCTCTTTGCTTATCCAATTGGGTGGTGCTTGGGCCCTGTCACATTGCGCAAGGTCTTTGGTCTACTGTTATTGGCTTCGTCCTATGGAGATCAACTTCCACATTCATTTGGGATATTGCCTACCCTGTAGTACCGACAACTCGGCCATACAGGATGCGAGGCAAATGGGATCTAACATTACCAACAAACTCCTAGGTGTATTACTCAAAGGGTTCTTTGTTGTTTTTTTTGGGGGGGGGGGCGGGGGGGGGACGGAGTCATCACTTTGTTGAATGTCATCTGGCTGCTGTTACAAATTTACCAATGCATTCTACACGCTTCACATCAAACTTCATATAGATTGTTAAAATACTGGAATATTGTGGAAGAAAAATAGAGCGGAATCTGGGGATTGGGCTATCGTGTCAATACTGACTGGAACGCTTCTCACGTCGGACGCGACATGGGAGCGGTTCCGTAGTCGATACCACGATAATCCTACTAATGGCCAACATTCCAATGATCTCCGTCACGAATCATTCGTTGCCAAGACAAACTGAGCAGACACCCCCAGTCCACTTTGTAGGGAAATATAAGGACCACGATCGGCTCTTGGCATTCCATGCGACGTTGCAGATTCGATCAGTCAATCCCATTCAAGCCATTTTAATGCTGGACGGCATTGTTACCGCCTTTGCAGGTTGTCTCTTGCGTGTTGTTAGTCTTAGATCAATCTTTCGAGACCTGGTTAGAGACGTCATTCGGGAGTTTACCGTCTCATCGGGGTCGTCGTTGTTTCAACAGACGCCGCTCCTTACCCCCCCGCCCTGTTATGAGGCTTCGGACTGGGTGCTAGTTTATTACTCTAATCGTGTGGTATGGGGATATTGTCATATTTGGGTATGTTGTTGTGGATGTGTCATTGTCCAGGCACATGGCCGACCGCGATGCGATGAGGTGGCTTTATCAACACCAAACGTGATGATACATAAACACCACATGATGATATCCATAGATCATCCAATAGACGTGGCGGTCTTATGGCAGGAATGGGAACATGATATCCGTAAAATACCCAGAGGAGCCTCTAACAACGGTCGATCCAGGGTAACCTCATATGAGGATCTATAACATCCAACACTGGTAAAACATCACTCATCGAAGTTCAAAATGGATCAGCTGAGGTTCATCAAACCGAGGGCAAGTGGGAAGTTGAACAGGACCGCAGCCACGGAGCCAAGGTTGAGATTGTGTGGATGGTGTACGGCAACCATTTGCCCTCCACCTTGCTGTAGTCATTATTCAACACCAATAACCAGCCTCACAAAGGCACCGGTATGCCAACTCGGGATGGATTGGCCGGCATATGGAAACACGGCGCGGTAAATCCGGATCGAGCTGCGGTTTGGCTCGGGTCTTATTAGACTACTAACAAATTTCTCTTGTACATACAACATGGGTGACTTCAATGTGATGGAAACTGGAATACAACTTAGCAAACAAACGAGGAGATCAAAGGCTGCGAGGCCTCCCATGCTGTTAAAATGAGTTTCTGACTGGGTCCTGAAGCAGAAGTGCAGTCACCGTATGTAGCATCACACCTGGAAGTTCGTGATATAGGGCCAGTTCAGGAAACAAGAACACACGCCACTCAGCATCGGGGTTCGTGCTCCAGGCTATACACTACGCAGTCCGACGATATTGAAACAAGGCATCTGACGTGCGCATGGCAAGCTAGTCACCGAAGAGAACCGCACACCAATTCTGACAGACCCATATCGACCCATTGAAGACAGGGCCCAGGGTTTAAGATCAGCCCCGTGCAAGAGCTACGCCATAAGGCAGCTCACCAACCATACCAACTAGAAGAGGAAGTCCACGAGTGCAATTCATCATCGGCAGACGCGTACTAATTTCAAAGCTCCGCTGCCATGCTGCCAACGCCGGTGGAAAATAGGCGTCATCCTCAATCAATGGACGAGAACAACTCAACCAGAAGACGCGTCCCCATTTTAATTGCCACGATTAACAGAGGAGATGACCGCACGAGAGATTTGAGAACGGACCGAAGAACAATGGTAAGTCATTAAACTTGCGCTTTGGGATCGAGTTCCAGGCTATACTGAACCCCGTTTCTGCGACACCGACCGAGAGAGATACGGGCGGAGAACGATGAATTGGCCACAATAGCAGTGACATGGCCGTATTAAAAGAGAGCTGTTATTGATAGCATTGGAACCACGGGACTGGGACACAGAAACACCTGAAATGGAGAGTTGTGCTTGTGAAACACGACGGAGGACAGGCTAATGAAGAAACAACTCATCTGCATTGGCCATCAACCGCGTGGCGGCAAGTGACAGTTGATGGTACGTGAACAATACCGTTGTACTGGTTTGCCGGAACAAGCGCGGGCACATGGCGACCCAAAGGCGAGACCAGGGAGATGAGACTGAACGAAGTGTCGTCTTGGCTTGCGTGTCGGGATGTCGGCAGGGCCCCAGACATATGGAGCATGGCCGATTTGGGCAACCCCGTTGAACGCTGACGTACACTGACCGACTGAATCAGCTATCAAGCGACACAACACAAGCGACACAACAAAAACAAGATGAGGATTGGGATGGGATCCCGCCGACCACTCCGTATGCCCCAGCTCAACGGAGAAAGCGTGTCTGATCGACAATGGCTGCTCCTTGGCAGCAGGTCAACAACAGTGGATAGGGACACGACGAGGCGTTGTGTCTAACACCAGCATCAAGCCGCCCCCGTTCCGATTCGATTCATCGTACTTTTATTATTAGATACCGGGTTTCGGGTTGCCTAGCCCAGCAAGGTCGGCGGCAGATGGGGCCAAGGAAGGGAAACAATCTCAAGCCGCCAGCCATGCGCCAGCCAGACGGGGCCAAAGGATTCGACCCCACTGTGTGACCCAGCAAAAGTCTCGTGAGGTTGAGAAAGGAGAAAGGGGACAAGACGAGGCAAAGGCGGCAGAGAGGATGCCGGGGGAGAAATTAGGTGCTGACGCGTGCCGTGGTACTCCGAGGTGGCAACCAGGGCCGAGGCTGCAAGGTTGCAGGCACGAACCAAGAGAGGCAGACGAGGCGCTATTATGGCTTGGCATGCTTGACAGGCTTGACAAGCCTTGACAGGCCCCGACATGTTGTAATATCGAGCCCGACCAAATAAGGCAATGTCTTTTATTTCGGCTGCCGAAAAGGCGGGAAGCCTAGGCACTCTGTAGCGGGAGAGCGCTGAAGCAAAGAAGATCCGGGGTGGATCTCATTTGCAATCGCCTGCTGCCGCCGGTGTCTATCGAGAGTCACAGCAGGGGTCATGATCTGTTCGTGCTGCTTGCAAGGACTGAACCAAACGGGCCAACAAGGTGCTGCATCATTGAGGTAGGTACCTACTCCGTAGTAGGCAGTCATTGTCATACCTACCTAGGTACCTATGCAAACCGCCAAGATATTCATAATAAACGACGCAGCCAATAGCTCGTGTGTACTACCATGACTGGTAGTTGTCACGAAGCCGGACCACTTGGCGAATTCCCGATGCAAGTTCCTCAAGTATAATTACTTGTGGTGTATATTGCCGAGGCGATTGACATCAGACGAAACGGCTCCGACGAATAACATCATGATCTGGCCTCGCCAAACATTAGCTCATGATGTTTGCCGGTAGGGGCTGACAGGCAAATGGCAATAACCGTAAATTGTAGAGTAATTGCGTTTATGCTGGCTCAAGCTCTGGGGAAACGCACTCTTCATGGGAGCCTCGTCATCTCGACTCCGTCTGAAGCACAGTGATTTGATACCAGCCAGACTCATCAGACTGACCGTACGTAATAACCAACCGCCGACCAAAGAGGGGCGTGGCCGGGGTTGGAGTCATGGTCGATACTGGTGATGGAGAAGACGGGGTTGGTGGTTCTGAACGGGATGAGAGATGAGGCCCTATTTCGCCATGCCCTGTTTTGGCAGCCTGGCCAGCGTCCCCCGAGCCTACCCTACCTAATGGGGCACTACTGGGGAGTGAGAAGCAGCCACGATGTGCTGATTGGCCCCGGAGCTGGCATTGGCCAGACAAAGGAGGTGTGCCCGATGGGGAATAGCTCCAGGTACCCGAGCGCAACTGTCGAGGCAATCTGCGACGCGGGGGGCTGTTCTGGGCTGCTGGGCTGGTGACTGGCTGGTTCCCCTGGGGAAGGTGCACTCGGAGGACGCGGTGTGTACGTACTACAGCAGGCCAGAGTCGTCGGGTGTGTGGCTGAATCAGAAGGTACGACGTGACTGGTGGGCAATGAACTGACCAAATGAGGTAGGAACCCAGCCTTTTGCCTTGCCTCTGGCCCTGTCGCATGAGCTCCGCGGCCTCGATGAATTACGAGGGGCTGTTTCGCATTTTGGCCATGATCTCTTGGTTTTCCTACCCGCTGGGATCGCCTTTGGTAGGCGGTCGGTCGCCTGAATGAGAGTGAGCCTGGAAGAGGGGCAACACCCGCTCAGCCAAGGCGCTTTCGACTCATCCCGGGATTCCGCGCCCCCTCAGTCATTGACCGCTTTCGCTTGGTCTCTTGGCGAGAGGCGCTCAGCCAAGAGGCGCCAGACGACGCCCAGGTAGGCCATGGGCCGGAGGAAGGCTGGGCAAACTGGTGAACGAGCCGGTACGGTGCGAGTTGGTGGCAGTGGTGCTGGCGTTGCTGGCGCGTACAAGCCTCTACCTCCTGCTGATCCGGGCTGCCCATGGAGCAGGGGCCGGGGGGTCTGGTTTGCTCATCTCAATGCCATGATGATGATGATGATGATTGACGACGCAGCCGCAAAACGTACTATGGTAGGTGCGGAGCAGCGAACGAGCAACGCCGAGAACTGGGCTAAACAGAGACGAGCGACGGCTGGACACGAAACGAAGCGACGATCGCATTTCTGGGCGTCCCGCATATCGCACACCCCCTTCGACCAAGTACTTCGTACTCCGTACTCTCGTGCCCTTTGGCAGCCATGAACTCTCGGTTCTGCGCGCATCCATCCTACATGCAGTGCTGGCTGGACCCATCTGATGACGAATGAGGATACCTTCTCGCAACATGGCACGCGCCGTTCCCCACGGGCTGAAATATGTGTTGGTGCCGTGTGAACCGTATATTCAGTACGGAGTAAGCACGCTCGTATTGAGCGACAGCTCGACCCCAAAGAGCAGTAGGAAGGCGTGGCGTGTTTCTTAGCAGACTGGTTCGGGTGGCCCACGGAGCAAGGACCAGGCGCACGCTTGATTGTGGCGGGCATCCACCTGGGGCGCTGAGACTGGAGGTGACGGTGCGTGGGTGGCCAACGGGTGGAGGGAGAGCCAGGGACATGAAGGGAGAGAATGGATTCGCGGGCCAGGTGAACCCACTGACGACAAGCTAATTTCCCGCTGAGGCCGTCCTCGGGAAGAGATAGGTGGTTGTACCTACCTATGGAGGAGTAACTATTCAGTGAGGTAGGTAGGTACCTTACGTATGCGCCTGGGACGGACCCTTACTCATTGACGGTCGGGGAGTACGTACTACGTAGGCAGGTGGCTACTAGTCAACGCAGCAATGACTTGGGAGCCTGCTTCCACTCTCCTGAATGTCACCTCCGAGACTGGTAAAATGCCCTAGACTCCCTAGACTCCCTAAACCAGCCAAGGGATTGCCCCTAGAATTGCCTACGTTGGTGCCCTTAGGCCCCTGCCCCCTCCACCGGCCTCCGCTGGCCTCCACTGGGGCCCGTGAAACCCTGGAACGGACCCCCTAAAAGACACCCCAGCCGGTTATGGACGCCGCCCCAACCCTTGTCTTCCCCTGGCCCCGGCTCGCTCGTCTCCCTCCTCACCCCGGCCGACCTGTCTAGTCAAGACGGTGGCCTGCCTCCCCTTTCGACTCCGCTCCAGACGCTTGCTTCTCTTGCTTCTCATCGTGCTTCCTTGCTAAACTGAGAGTCCTTTCCTCTCTCTACCACGCTCCTTTTTCTGGTCCTTTGCACCACCACGTTCGTTTCATCGTTGTCGCTCGCTACGCCCGGGGCCGGGACTTTTACATTCCACACCTCACAACAGGTCAGTTAGTGAAGTTTAAAAAGCAGCCGAGCCATTGCCAGGACGCCGAGAGAGACAGAGATTACGAGAGCGCGAGTCGGAGAGATCGAAGAGGCTGGGAGAGAAATCCAATTGTCAACTTGCGCCTGCGAAGGATTCCAAGAGCAAACGAACGGGAAGCCGGACTACTCTCTCCCATCGCGACAACGACCACGTTCAACTTCTCCCCGACAACTCACGCTTCCTCTGAACAATTCACTCGCTTAAGCCACTCGCTCTCGTTCTACATCTCTCTCTTTCGTCGACTCCGTCTTTCCTGGTTCCAGGACCGGAATGACTGTGGCCGAGGCCGCAAAAACATCAACAGACAGCCACTGTCAACACGCTCAGAGCTAACCAAGAAGACTGCAGATTCTGTAGCCACACCACCGATACATCGTCCAATTGTAATCAATAATCACGATGAAGAACCTCATTACCTATACCCTCGCCGCGACCCTGGTCGCAGGCGCCACCGCCCAGCACCAGCACAAGCACCAGCACGCCCGCCGCGCTGGCTCCAAGGTCGTCAAGCGCGATCCCGCCGTTGTCACCGAGTACGTTGTCGCCGCCACCGAGACCATCTACGAGCTTGGCGGCAAGCAGCTTTCCGACGAGGAGGCCAAGGCTGGAATCAAGGACGGCAACCTTGTCGTTGTTGGCGAGTCCAACCCTACCTACACTGCGCCCGTCGTCGTCTCGACCTCTATCCCCGTCGCCACCTCGACCTCAGTGGCGGAGACCTCTACTTCTGAGGAGGCTACCCTCGGCGCCCAGTTCTACGAGTCCGAGTCCGCCGATCCCACCACCTCGACGACCCCGATCCCCTCGTCGTCATCCACCTCGACCGAGGCTGCTGCCACCTCCACCCAGGAGGTCTCCGTTTCTTCAGAGTCGACGTCGTCCTCGTCCGGCTCGGGAGTTTCCAGCAAGTTCCCCAGCGGCACCATCAAGTGCAGCCAGTTCCCTTCGTCCTATGGCGCCGTTGCCCTTGACTGGATGGACTTTGGCGGCTGGTCAGGTATCCAATACGTTCCTGACTACACCCCTGGTGATAGCTCCATCTCGACCATCGACACTGCTGTCGCTGGTGATAGCTGCACCAAGAACGCCATGTGCTCGTACGCTTGCCCCGTCGGTTACCAGAAGACCCAGTGGCCCGAGGCCCAGGGCTCCACCAAGCAGTCGATTGGTGGTCTTTACTGTAACAGCGAAGGTTACCTCGAGCTGACCCGTGACGGCTACACCACCCTCTGCGAGCAGGGCGCTGGCGGCGTCACCATCCGCAACGAGCTCTCCGAGGGCGTCGCCACCTGCCGAACCGATTACCCCGGAACCGAGAACATGGTCATCCCCGCCTGGGCCGATGCTGGCAGCACCATCTCTGTCTGCAACCCCATCCAGGAGAGCTACTACATCTGGGACGGCTCCGGCACCTCTGCTCAGTACTACGTCAACAAGAAGGGCTACACCAACGAGGAGGCTTGCGTCTGGACCAGCTCCGTCGATTCGGAGGGTGCTGGTAACTGGGCGCCCATTGTCCTCGGTGTTGGCCAGGCTTCCGATGGCAACACCTACGTCTCTATTTTCCAGAACTTGCCCACCAGCACTGCTGAGATCGACTTCAACATTGAGATCAAGGGTGGCAACAGCAAGTGCTCATACATTGACGGCACGTGGACCGGCGGTACCAGCGGCTGCACCGTAAGTGAACCCTGCATTTCAGAATTGAGAATGATGGCTAACATGTGTGATTACAGACTACCTTCAGCGATGGTGGCTCGGTTGTTGTCCGATACTACTAAGTCGACGGCTTGGGTCGTGTTGTAGCGAATTTCGCTTTTGGATCTTCTTGTGGATATTCTGGGCGGCAAAGCTAGGGACCCTTGGCACACAGGCCACGGATATTACGGACAATCGTCGAGTGGTGGGACGAGCTAGAGGCGACGGCGCAGACCTTCCAGTCGAACCGTGGCTGGGTGCTGAGCCAAGGATCTCCTTTGTCGAGTTTGGGTGCTAGATTTTTGAATATGGGATGAAAGATTCGGCAGGGGAAGATATAAGTTTGGTGGACTGATCTATGTGCCATTTTCTGCTTTGTTTTGTTTTGTGAGCAATGCTTTTCTGTTTTCCTTGCCTCACGGTCTTGCAGCTGCATGTGTCGCATTTCTGCCTGTATTCTCCTTTGTGGCTACCAACCCCCATGCCACGGCGACGAACGACGGACGACGGACGACGGACGAATCTGGTTTTGAGCATTGGGGGATGGGAACCCGGCGGCGTTTCCGAGAGAGGCGGTGCGAGTTCTCTGTCGGTTGAGGAACGATGTCGGCGGCCGGGCCCGACACAACCACGCCCTTTAAAGGCCAAGTAATGTCTGTGAACCTAGTACTGCAGTGTCTTTACGCTTCTTGCAATCGACCTCATCTTTCTTATACCATACTGGTCTTGTTCCCCTGTGTGACGCGATGGTGAATGCTTTATGTAAGACGATTGGCCAACGGGCCGGCGGCGGATGCGCGAGGATATGGGATGTGGGGAAAGGGAGCTGCAGAAGTCTGGAGGCGGAGGTGGGTGAATGGAAGATGGAAGATGATTGGGGGCCGAAGCTCCCGTTATGGGATGCAGAGCCGATAAATGGTAATGAGCTTGACATCCGTTGGCCGAATGATATGGCTGGCACACGGTAGGTATAGCACGATACATGTGGGTTGAGGTTTCTCTGCATCGCAACGCAACGCAACAATGCAACGCAACACAAGATACGGCATGGGACGGGCGCATCGTCTTCAGACGGCGCAGCAGTCCCGGGAGAAGAAAAGTCCCGGGAGAAGCAGAGGCGCGATGCCGGCGGCCCAATCGCCGCGGCCAATCTTTGTCGCCATGTCACGGCAGTTCGTCACGATGGCCGGCCGGCGGGGGGCGGGGAGCGGGGAGCGGCGGGATAGGATCCGTTTATGCGGCGGGACGGAAATGGTGGCCAAGGGCAAGCTTTGAGTTTTGCTGGGCCGCATGGTCGTGGCTGGGCTCCTTCACTGGCGGCTTTTCTTCTATCTCTCTCTTTTCTTTTATCTCTCTCTTGCAAGCGGCGCAAACTAACCATCGACTGTGGCCCCTAGCAGGCGTTAGCCCGGGGAGGGTGCGGTGCGTTATCGCGTATCGAAGCGCACTGTATCTGGGTGGCATTGGCCTTCGCATATCTCGTTCGCATCTCTGCATCTCTGCAGCTCTGCATCGGGCATCGGGCCATGGTGTGCGTCGCCGTGCGGCCAATCCGTCGCGCGCGCCGCCCTCCCCTCCGCACGTCTGCGGGCTTGGCCTGGGCGATTGGGCCATGTGCGTGCATGTGTGCATGCCGGACGCAAAGATGTACTGCTGTTGCCACTCGGATTGCCTGATAAGGGAGATGGATTACAGGGATCACAGAGATCACAAGGATCACAAGGGTTATAGTCACTTGGTAGGGATCAGAGGGATTGGATGCTAGATGGCGGGGGGGCGCGCAGGATAGGACAGGCCGAGGAGAGGACCATGGCGCGGGCATTCTCTATAACTACCCAACTGCGAACCCTGCCGGCTTGCAGCGATTCCTGTCCGGATACGTGAATATGGGAGCAAGCCATTGACCGAGCCTCATCCAGAGAAGTTGCCCAGTCGAGCCTGACTTCCTGGGGCCGTCCAACCATCGACTTGCCACCTTGCGTACTTGGCTTTGCTTTCGGTGGCGCATCACGATCCTGTCATCCAAGTCCCCCGCCAACCCTTCCCCTTCCACTTCCCCTCACCCCCTCCCTCCCTTGGTCACGCCGGCCAGACGGGATTGCATTCCCAAGCCAAGCTTAATTGACACCTGCACCCGTTCCCGGCAGAAACACCAATCGACAACCCACGTTGCCGCCCAGCCATGTCGTTGAACCGCGTCGCCAGTCTCGAGACGCTGGCCGTCCCTCCCGGCCACCTCCATGATGCCCGCGACCGGCGCGCCAGCGATGCGAGCCTCCGCGTGCGCCGCCTGAGCTTCAACCCTGTGCCGCAGGACTGGGAGACGGTGCCGCTGCGGCCCGATGATCCCTATGTCGACACCGTCGGTGCCTTTGAGGTGCCCCAGTGGAAGCGATTGGGTAAGCGGGATAGAATGCGTGGTCATGACGGCGTGGATGCTCAGTCATGATGGCGTCCATGCACATGATGATGGAACCCCGTCGCCCAAACCAGCAGCGTACCCCGGCTAACCACCTTTCTCTCTCTCCGTCCAGTCCAGATCGCCGCCGCCGTCGTCAACTGCCTCTTTGCCGCTGGCATCGTCTTCGGCTATGCCGCCCTCAAGCCCGTCCTCAAGCAGGAGGGCGCCTACGCCGATGTCTGCCCCGAACACCCCGGCGACGGCAGCGATAGCTTCGCCATGATGCCCCGCGACACGTGCGTCGAGATCCGCCTCAACCTCATGTTCACCGTGGCCGCCGTGGGCACAAACGTCGCCGCCTTGCCCGTCGGTGCCATCCTGGACCACTACGGCCCTCGCGCCTGCGGTGTCATTGGCAGCGTCTTCCTCACCATCGGCGCCCTCCTCATGGCCTACGAGGCGGTGCTGCCGTTTGATGGCCTGCTCCCCGGCTACCTCTTCCTCGCCCTCGGCGGGCCCTTTACCTACATCTCGTCCTTCCAGCTCTCCAACGCCTTCCCGCGCCGGTCTGGCCTCATCCTGGCCCTCCTGACGGGTGCCTTCGACGCCTCCAGCGCCCTCTTCCTCATCTACCGCCTCCTGTTCAACGCCACCGAGGGCGCCTTCAACCTGCGCCGCTTCTTCCTCGTCTACCTCGCCGTCCCCGCCGTCATCCTTGTCATCCAGCTGACCATCATGCCCACCCAGTCCTACAAGACGGTCGGCGAGCTGGTGGACCAGGCCGACGAGGCCGACGCCGCCTACGAGGCCCTCAGCGGCACCCCCGACGACCAAATCGACGAGAACACGGCGCTGCTGCAGGACGAGCGCCGCGAGGAGCGCCAGCGCCGCCAGTCCGTCATGGCTGACATCGAGACGCTGCTGGGCTCCGTCAGGGGCGACGAGCAGGTCGAGGCCCAGGAGCGCAAGATTGTCGCCTCGGGCGTCTGGGGCGTCATGCACGACAACACCGTGGTGCAGCAGATCACGTCCCCGTGGTTCATCCTCGTGTGCCTCTTCACCATTATCCAGATGACCCGCATTAACTTCTTTGTCGCCACCATCCGCCCTCAGTACGAGGCCATCTTTGGCGACCACGAGCGCGCCGTTCAGATCAACACCTTTTTCGACGTCGCCCTGCCCGTCGGCGGCCTCGTGTCCATCCCATTCATTGGCACCGCCCTCGACCACTTCAACACCGTCATCGTGCTCTCTGCGCTCGTGTCTACCGGTACCCTGATCGGCGTCCTGGGCGTCCTGCCATACACCTGGGCCGCCTACGGCAACATCATCCTGTTCGTCTTGTACCGGCCCTTCTATTATACGGCCGTGTCCGACTACAGCGCAAAGGTCTTTGGCTTCCGCACCTTTGGCACAGTCTACGGCCTCATCATCTGCCTGTCGGGGCTCTTCAACTTCTCCCAATCGGGCCTCGACGTCTTATTCCACCAGACCTTCAATGGCAACCCCGTGCCCGTCGACGTCATGCTGCTTCTATTGGGCCTGCTCATTGGAATCGCTCTTGTTTCATTCGTGGCTGTGCAGGTCCGGAGGATAAACCAAAAAAACAGAGAGGGAGTGTCGTACAACTGAAAGGGGGCATACGGGGAGATAATCATCTTGTTGAGCTAAATTCGTTTTTGGAAACAAGGTTGAAATCACGGAGACAATCTAGTTGGCGTTGCTTGAGAAGATGATATAACATTTACAAGAATATAACCGACATCTATCATACATCATATACATGCCCTTGACCCTAAGATCCAAACAGCCCGAGTGTGACTCGGCTTACACGTACTCGGCCTCGCCAGTACGGTAGGATTTACCACCACAGTACTCGCCCCAGCCGTCAAGCTGAGCAGAGGCCCACTTCATGACCTTGCTGAAGTTCTTGTCGTCGTCCTCAGCATCGCAGTAGAAGGTCTTGTCAGAGGAGCTAAGGGTGCCGTCGGACGCGCTAACTGAGGGAGGGTACTCGATCTGGAGCACGGGCTTACCAGCGTCGATGTAAGCTTGGAAGTCGGAGCAGAAGGAGTAGGTCTCGGTATCCACGCTGCTGCCACGGCACTGCTCGAGGACGGCGAAGTCAAGAGTTGAGACGAGGTCCGCTGCGATCTCAGGAGCGTTCTTCTGGCCGACCAGGAGTGGATTGCCCTCCTGCGTCGTTACCGAGTGGGCATACTCGGCCATGTTCTTTAGATACGTAGCGTAGTCTGAAGACTTCAAGCTGAAGCCGGTGGGGTCGTCGCCGTCCTGGGCCCAGGCATCCACATTGTCAGGGTCAACGGCGTCACAACCGACCGCAACGGCCGAATCCAGCCGCGCCTTCATTATGTCGAGGACGCGTTCATCTCTAATGTCGACGTAAAACTCATCAACGCCGTAGGGGTAGTCAAGGGCCTTGCCGACGATATCATCGGGGAACTGGGCCTTGTCCTCGTCCCAGGACTGAACAGCACCAGCGTTGAAGTAGCAAATGATGAACTTCCCAGCTTTCTATACGAGGTGGGTTAGCACATTGTTGTAATACTGTCGTTTTTGTTGTACTGGCTTACCTTCATCATGGGAATCATGTTGGGGAACTCATGAGCGTGGCCAAGGTCAATATCCCAGACCTCGGCCTGGACCGGGACCAAGTCATCGACACTATCGTGCTTGATGGGATGGTGGATGCAGATGTCCCACTTGACGCCAGGCTTGAAGTTTGATTCAATACCGCTACCGCTGCTAGTAGCTGGTGCGCTGGCCTCAGTCGAGGTCGCTTTGGTCGTGGTTGACGTTTCCTTGGTCGTAGTCGACGTCACCAAGGCCTCAGTCGTCGTTGTCTCCGTGCCACTGCCACTGTCATACCCAGACGTGAGTACGGAAGTGACAGTAGTAGTGACAATGGTAGTTATTCCATTGGAGGTTTCCGCCAAACGAGAAGAAGTAGGCACGGCGGTAGCAGACTCAGAAGCAGGCCGCGAAATATCCGGGTTCCACCCACCATGGTGATGGGAGTGATGGGGGCCGCGGTAACGGGCGGTGACGGGGGCACCAAGAGCGAGCGCCACCAGGGCGAGTTGAGTCAGGGCAACCATTGTTATCGGTTTGCTTGAAGCGTGAATGAGGGTCGGTGTAGTCAATAGTTGCTCCTGGAACAATTGGTTTAAAAGAACGGACGTGGCAAAAGCCGTGCAAGGAGCGTAAAGAATGGATATGGAGCCGTAAAGGAACGTGATGGTGAATGAAAGAATGGATCTTGAATACCCAGGCCAGCCGATGGATACAGAGAATGAAACAACTGAACAAGGGAGGTCAACCCATCATTATATAGCGATGCCAAGTCAGCCAAGTCAGCCCGAAATGTTGGATGAGGAGTATTTGAAATTGGCAAAATCCTCTCAGCCCCCTGGCCACACATAAGCTTGAAAGCGAAGCATATCCTGCGGGGTCTCGATATTGGCTAGACCCTGGATGAATCCTAGATGTCATCCTCAACACGGCCCAACACCAACACCGGAGCCAACCAACGTCGAGGCCAACCAGGCGCCAGCCCGGAGCCAACACTGATCCAACCAAGCGGGTTCGTCTTGGTCAGATGGGGTCAAGATGCAGCGCCAGGGGTGTTTCTGAGGGCAATAGTTCAGAAACGGCGCGTGGTAATGCGACATCCCTGTCGGTGATTTGCGCAGGGGGTCGGAGAGATGGGATGATGGGGAAGCACGATTTCACATCGCGAGTATGAAACCTGGCCGCGGACCGGAGACTTTCTTCGGCATGGCGTTGCACCAGAGGATCCGCCTGTTGGGTGTTGTGCGGGGTCCCAACTCCTTCACCAGCTAGTTTGAGCTTAGGCGAGAGGAGTGGGCTGAGGGCGGATGAAAGTCAAGCGGCACCGAAACAGTTGCGTCGGAGCCCCTGTTTCCCCTTTTCCCCTGTTTTCCCCTTTCTAGTTGATGCGCGAAGGATTCTTTGATTGACCAGGACTGACGTCCCACTCTAGTCCTATATGTTGGTGGTTAACCACCTGGGTTTTGTTGCTGCACTCGCTCGGTCTGGGACTCGGCGAGCCTCACCGGCTTTTGCAAGGCGTCAACTAGGCGTTACTAGGCGTCACTAGGCGCTTCGTGGACCAACCACAAGTACCGGGCACATGCCGCTCGCGCTCGCGTGGGGTGGCGGGCCATCCTGATACACTCAAAGTTCCATGGCCGTGCCCACTGCAGCCTCTCTCGCCCTGCGCACCTCGTCGTGTCTTTCATCATTCTCCTCCTTCAGTCGTGCTTCCACGTCGTCTCGGATCGCCCCGAGATCGGGCGGGATGTTTTGGAATTGAACGCTCGGTGCCGCTGCCACGAACCGGAGCTGTTCCGTGATGTGTTGCACGATGTCCTGCAAGCGTTTTTGGGGATTGCGATTCTGTCGCGGCTCGCCCAGGATCTGCTCCAGGGTCGGGAAGAGCGTTTCCTGTCGAAACTGGTCCCGCCATGGAGCGTGCTGCGGCAGGATCGGGTCGATTTTGTCCTGGCAGTTGATGGCGATGCTCGTCTCATAGGTCCATGCCCGGGCCACGTTCCTCGGAGTGTATCCACCACCACCAAACAAAATCATGGGAATACCCATTTTCTTGCAGAACTCGACGCATGCTCCATGTCCCTGCACTTGAAGATTAAAGCGACCCAGGCGGTCACCGGCCAACGAGTCGGCGCCGCACTGCAGCGCGATGGCCCCCGGCCGAAATTTCTCCACAATCTTGCCAATGACGGTGTTGAAGAGGTGATCATATTGCTCATCCGTGATTCCGTCATTTAGCGGAACGTTGAAGGCATGGTGCGAGCCCGGATTGTGCTCGCTCTTGGGGCCGTTATCGTCAAGGGCACCAGTGCCGGGAAAGAAGTTGTTGGGGTCGTACTTGTGAAACGAGACAGTCATGACTCTATCAGTGGAGAAGAAGGCCTCCTCGACGCCGTCTCCATGGTGAACATCAATATCGATGTACAAGACCCGCGGATAGTAGCGCAGTAGTTGGAGGATGGCGAGGACAATGTCGTTGATGTAGCAAAAGCCAGAGGCCTCGGCCCTCTTGGCGTGGTGCAGGCCGCCTCCCCAGGAGATGGCGATGTCGGATTGCTTGTTGCAAATCTTCCGCGCAGCATCGAGCGACCCACCGGCAGACAGAGAGCAGTAGTCGTAGAGGCCATCGAAGAGAGGGCAATCCGAGCCACCTAGGTTGAACTTGAGGTCGAGGTTCTGGTTCTCAAGATCTCGGGGTACAGGTTCGGGGAGCACTGTACCGAGGAAGTCGATGTAGTCTGTAGAATGGAAGGACGCCAGCTCCTCGTATGTGGCAGCTCTGGAAATGTAGTTGTCCATGGCAAAGGACATGCCGTAAGAGTAGATTAGGCTTTTCGAAAGAGTGAGGCGCCAGGGCTTCATGGGGTGAGTGACACCGAAGTGGTGCTTCTCGATGTCTGGGTTGCAGTGAAATGATACATTGTACCCCTTGGGCCGCGTGATGCCTGACTCCTCGGCGAGACGCTTGCATTTGTTGTAGAACTTGGCGTTGTCCATTTCACTCGCGAGACCAAGCGGCGTGTTGTACTCCTCAATGATGGACTCATCGGGGTCAATATCTAACTTATGAGGAAGATAGTTGGGCTTGGGCACCCGATATCTGTATGAGTCTATATCCATGGTTGTGGGTGACCAGCGGCACCTGAGCTCAGCTCACGATACAGAAACGCGATGAGGATGAGATGAGATTGGCGATGGTGAGTAAGCAATGCCGGCTACCCGGAATAGGCGCAGGCAGGTTGAAGCGAGGTTTGAGGCCGGTCCAGAAAGTCAGTCTTGAGCGTGATTTTAAGAGAAGTGTCGTCCAGAGGGGTCGTGTCGTAAATGCTGCGTCGGCAAGGCTGAGGTGGGAGAGGATGTCTTTGGCAGGTTCAAGTTCCGGTCTTTGAGAATCGAAAATGGTCCAAGATGCATGTGGTTGGTTAGTGGCAACGGAACGGTGTGGAAGCCGGGGGGAGGTAGTGAGGGTGTATACCTTGGTGGGGGTAGCACCAGAGTAGCCCCATCTCAATACCCTTGAGTGACTTGCGAGATACATGGTCCAACAAGGTGAGCAGGTGCCCGTCGAGAGCCTCCATGCCGAACCCCCCACTTTGTGCTGTCTAAATGAGACTAGCGGGATCCCGGCTGAGGCTGGCGTCTCAATTCATGGCTGGGGAACTGTGGCTTGTCACTAAGGCTGGTGCCTGACCAAGAGACACCCTTCGGCTGGACTTTTCTCCTGCTTCCTCGCCTCAAACCCAACATCGCCTCCCGTCGTCACACGCCCTTCGTATCCTTGGAACCGCAAAGCATCCTCTTGCCGCCGCTGGCATCTTAAGCACCGCAACAGCGCCAGGAGCCCCATCAGCTACCTCCAGCTCTCCGCAAGCAGCAGGCCATTTTTTGTGCCGTCCGAGGTGAGCCGAGTCATTCACTTCGAGTTGCTCTCTGCGCCTCTCTAAAACGAGCCTATCACTGCGTTGCGCGTTGCTCGTGACAACCACTCCCTCCCCTGCCCTGCTCTGGGACCACTTCTTTCTCTTCCTCCCCGCCCTAGCCTTGCTTGACCAACCACCAGACGTCTTGTCTACCATCTGGCCCGTCTGTCTCTCTTGTCTCTATCTCATCTTGTTATCTGCGTCTGCGTCCGCGTGCCGCGTCTGTTCGACTGTCCCATGGGGGCTTGAGAGCTACGACGTCATCGCTTTCCAAGCTCATGTCGGTGTCGTTCGACCATCCCATCGTTAACAGTCATGCCTAGAGACGACTTGTCCATCGACTTCGTCAAGAGGATGCCTCAAACCGAGCCCCTCGACCCGGGCTTGATCCTGGACGACTGGATCAATCGTGTCCAGAATCTCCCCGAGGAGATCCGCTTCATCCAGGAGGAGATCTCCGACAAAGACCGCCAGTATGCCGAGTGCATTCGCATGGTTGAGGATCGCGACGGCAAGTTACAGAAATGGATCAAGACCAATGGCAGCCACGAACCCAACCCAAAGGAAGACCTGCTGCGCGCACAGGTTCGCGAAAACTATGCAAAGGCCGACCAGCTGTCTCAGGACAAGATAACCTTGATGCAGAAGCTGCAAGTCATAATGGACAAGCATCTTCGCAGCCTCGATATCCAGGTCAAACTCCTCTACGACCGAGCCGAACCTGGCTTCACCGATCCCGACGAAGTCCCCTCCTTGCTCAGGGCCAGCGCTGCCAACCAAAGCGTTCCCAATATTCGCGCCATCAACTTGACGAGCACAATTACAACGACAGGCCCAGCCGCCGCCCCCCTGGTGGCAATCCCAACATCCTCTAATCCCGCTCTTGCTCGACTCCCTAGCCACCCCAACGTTCGACATGCCCAAGGCCAGCCGCATCCTTCATCCGCCCCCGCCACTCCAGCAGCTAGCATGATCCTCAATCGACAACGCGAAAGTTCTGCAGGGCCCATAACGAAACGAGGCCCCCGCGCCAACCCGGCTCTAGGGAATATCCCCGTTACATCCAGTGGTCTGGCAAGACATGCGTCATTAGGGCCAGGCACTCCCAAGGGAAGCGCCCCCAATGGACCAGGTTCTCTTACGAGAGCCGGGAGTGCGGGTCCAAGATCGAGCTCGGTCAAATCAACAGGAATGACGGGCGGCCGGCGAGGCACCCCAACTGGCAGTTCGCGGAAGAAACCGATCAACAAATCGTCGCTGTCCCGAGTTAAGAAGGCGTCCAACAGAAACTCACCTGCACCGACTGCTGATAGTGAGCTGTCTGACCCAGAGAGCGGGAGCGGAGACGACGAGGACGGCGGCGACGGACGTTCTAGGGGAACACCAACGGCTGATGGCAAGGACGGAGACGGAGATGACGTGCTAGGTGACGCCGATGACGATGACGACGACGGAGGTGATGACAAAAAGTACTGCCTTTGCCATAACGTGAGCTATGGAGACATGGTTGCTTGCGACAACGATAACTGCCCCTACGAGTGGTTCCACTGGTCGTGTGTTGGGCTTAAGAGCGAACCGAACGGCACATGGTACTGCCCAGTGTGTACCGAAAAATTCAAGAAAAGCATCAAGTAGGCTCGAGGAGCTGAAGCTTTGAGGAATTGGAAACAGGATGCATGGTATACAGGGATAATGTAGCTCCCTGGCACCGAAGAGTGTGGATAGTGTGGATGAGTTCATGACATATATATGTCTGGCGTTTGGAAGGCAAAATATACCCAGCTTCGCTTCTTGCTTTGGAAACCCTGACTGGCATGCCCTTTGCGATAGATGATGGGGGAGGTGATTAATCTTGATCTTGATATTTGACGTCGTCTATGTAGGCCCAAGAATACATTGAACCACGCCACGTCTTACACCCTCAGTTTCTTCCCTGACTTGATTAACCACGGCTCCTTTCCCGCGGGCCTTGTCGATGAAATCATCCAACGACCCACCTACGCCAAAGTACAGCCTCTTGGCGCCAACATATGCCCCTGCCTCACTGCCCGGGGTGTCTCGCTCCCGCTCAAGAATGGTGAAGATGGTCTCGGTAAAGGCCTGCAGCGCAAAGGGAGAGTAGATGGTCTCTGCCCCCAGGAGAAGAGTGCTGGTTGGCTGGCCGTCTCCAGCGGGCAGGGTATACAGCAGGTTGACGAACTCCTGAGACCAGGCGCCTGAGGCGAAGGACAGTGTGATGTTAGAGGCCTGTAGGTACTGCTGGAAGGCGGCAATGACATCCGGGCCTAGCTCGACCTCGCCTTCGATAGAGAAGGCATCCTGGAGGGCCGGGGTTTGCGGGTTGCTGAGGGCCCAGGCGAGGACGAAGTTGGGCAGGGTGACGAGCTGGAGGACGGTAGGGTTGTAGTCTGCCAGGATCAGAGAGAGGGGACGTCTCTCCGATGGAAGGGACATGGTCCATTGGAAAAGGGCCACGGAGGGCAACGCAGTGCCGCATCCGAGCTGTTGACAAATGGTGTTAGACGTTGCATGCGTTGCGTTATGAGCCAGGGGTTGGCTGTTAGTCTCTCGGTCTGCATACCTCAATCACTCTCACGGGGGTCTTCAGCAGAGCCGAGATGGAGTTGTTTGCCGCCAAGACCTTGACGAGATCCACGCTGCTCTCCCAGCTCTTAAAGCCGCCCTCGTACACGCCCGTCTTGACGTCGTGGGCGCCGAGGCCCTCGGCGGCGGCGTGGCCACTGATCTCTTCCTCCTCGGCCATCAGCTGCACACGCACATCCCACAGCTCGCGGCGGGGAATCTGAATGGCCGTCCCGTCGTCCAGAGTCACGCCCAGTGTCCCGTAGGCGATCTTGGACGGCAGCTGCGCAAGCATGCCGGCCAGCTCATGGAGCGTGGGCGGGAGCTGAGGTTTGCCCGGGACGGGGAAGGCGCTGGCGGCCGGGACCGGGGCGGGCTTGGCGCTCGGAGCATTCTTCTCGTCGTCGGAGATGTCCTCGCCGGCGAAGCCGAATGAAAACGACATGATTGCGGCCGGTTTCGTGGTTCCTGTCGTCTCTCTCACTAAGCGCCATGTGAGGACCTTGACAAAAAGTTGTGAGTTTGTGCACTGTGTAGTGGGGCCGGAATCTCAGCCAGTCGACTCTCCGGGCACTGTGCAGGGCTCCAGCAGCCATTCGAAACCTCTCTATTCGTCATCAAACCCGACTCAAAAAGACTTCACAACGTCAACGGCGCCCGGCGCCTGCATTGCATACGCCTCCTGCAGAGAGAATTGGCTGTTTATTACACCGAGACCATCCAAGATGCACCCATCTTCCCTAAGGCTCGCCGTGGCCGCCACGCGGGGCGGTCTCAGACCCAACTCGGTGGCCCTTCTGCCGCCCGTCCATCTTTACCGCCGCCTCCTTCGCGCGCACCGCAAGCATCTCCCCACGGATATGAGACTCCTCGGAGACGAGTACATCAAGGCCGAGTTCCGAGCCCACAGAAAAGTCGACAACCCGGCTCATCTGGCACGTCAATTCCACCCAAGAATGATCCCGACTTTCGGCTAATGCTATCCCAGATTGGATTTCTGACCGAGTGGCAACTCTACGCCCAGAAGATCGAGGGCGATTCCTGGGTTGGCGAAAAACTTGACGAGGGCAAACTCCAGAAGATGAGTGGTAAGTGAATCTGCAGCTAACATTATATCCTTACTTGATGCTGACCGAGGCAATAGATGAGCAAATAGCCCAATTGTACGAGTTGATGCAGGCAATTCAAAAGAGAAACACGGACGGGGATCCCCAGTCATAAACACAACAATGTATCATATGTAGAATAGAATCAATGTACATCTAAATTTAGCCCTCGCTGCCATCTTTGAAAATCACCTGCCCTCCAAAGCCTCTGCAATCCAAGTTGCCTGGATTGCGCTGACCTTCTTCGCGTAGTTCTTATTGGTATAGACATGCTCCAAGAACATGATGGCCTCCTTTTTCTGCCCGTGCAAGACGCTCGCGGGATGGATAGCGACGACATGTTTGCCGTGAACGGTGACGAAGCTACTATCCGGCGCCAACATAGCCGTCTTCAAAGCGAACCCGCGGAGGAAACACTTAAGAAGTTGCTCGGCTCGCTCTGGGGCGAGGGGGACAAAGGGTTGTGGATCAGGCGGAGGGGCCTCGGACAGCAGCTTTTCCTTGAGGCACATACCTCGGAGCTGCCTACGAATATTCAAAGCCTGCTTCATATTGCGCATGTTGATCCTCCGCTGCTTGCACCAATCCACCCTGTTGGCATTCTCGGCTGTATACAGTTGCATGGTGGTGAGGTATGTCATGATGTCTCCCTCACGACGTTGGAGCTCCTTCCTGGCCGCTTCGACCTCTTCTTGTGCCTCTTCTGACTGCACCTGGAGGAAGATGTCATCTCCAGATGTGATACAAGAGATGATATCGATGGCCTCAGTCACGCAGTCAAACTCGGGCTTTGCAGCAGCCAGAAGGACTGCTCCCAGAGGAGCCGAAATGGGCAGTCGAGCCATCTTTTCTCCAACAGCTGTGATTGATCCATCATCATTCAGCGCACCCAAGAAGTGCAGGTGAACCAAAGCTTTCTCAATCGATTCAGTCTCTGGTGGGTCCATTAAAGGAAACGCGAGGACGTCCTGGATCCCACGCGCCTTCATGGTCAAAACCGCCCCCAGGACATCATTTCGAAGGATCTCAGGAAGATCCGCATCTTGGAGACCTTTGAATGCCTCTTCTGTGTAAAGTCGGAAGCACTTGCCTGGACCTTCACGACCGGCTCGGCCAGTTCTTTGTACAGCCGACGATTTCGAGATTGGTTTGGCGAGGAGCGACTCCATGCCGAGTCGCGCACGATACTGCTTCAGCTTGGCCTTGCCAGAGTCCACGACGTATCTCACTCCCGGGACGGTAACTGAAGTCTCGGCAATGTTTGTCGCCAGTACGATCTTTCGCGTGAATGAGGCCTTGACGGGGAGGAAAGCTTGGCGTTGGGCCTCCATCGAAAGTTGGCCGTACAGAGGGAATACCTTGATTTTGGGAACGTTGGACGCTAGGGTCTCGGCATACTCCTCAATCAGTTTCTGAGCTGACTCGATTTCCTCTTGGCCAGTCAGAAATGCGAGAATGTCTCCAGGCAATTGCTCTTGGAGATGGATCTTGAAAATGGTCTTGAGAAGAGCATCCTGGAGATCGGCCACAGGTTTTGGTTCATGAGTGAGCTCCACGGGGTACTGTCGCCCTTTGATTCGAAGAAGCTGAGTTGAGCTTTTGTCCTTAGCTTCTGGTCGAACATCCTTGAAGAAATTCTGAATACCGTCCACATCCGCTGTTGCGCTCATGATTACCACCTTGAGCGGGATACCGCCGCGACCAGCACGATCTCCTGCTAGGATTTGCTTCAGGAAACCGACAAGGAGATCAACATCCAAGCTCCGCTCGTGGATCTCGTCAACAATGATGGCGCTGTAACTCCGGAGGTTGGGGTCTCGTAGTAGCTCCTGCAGCAGCATTCCTTCTGTCAAGAACTTGATCTTGGTTCCCTTCGGAACAAGATGATCGAATCGAACGGAGTAACCAACGAGGCCATCAGGGCGTCCCTTTCCCAGAGGAGTACCCGCCTCTTGAGAAACTCGATGAGCCAAGGTCGTAGCAGCGACTCGTCTCGGCTGGGTGATAGCGATCATTCCGCCCACAGAGACCTCTTCGTCGGATCCAGGAACCTGAACCTTTTGTCGCCTGCACCAAGATTCCTGAAAAAGAAACTGGGGGACCTGGGTACTTTTACCCGAACCGGTTTCACCGATCAAGACAAGCACATCGCTGTCCGGATTGCGCATCGCATTTTGGATGTTGTCGCGATACCGCCAGATGGGAAGCTCCTTGCGTGTCTTGAGCAGCCCGCGGTCCTCTCGACTCCGGATCTTGTCAGAATCACGGGGCCTAAATGGCTTCTTTGAGCCAGAAGTATTCGCGTCTTTCTTCACGGAGGTAACCGCAGCCTCAGTTGTCTGAGGAGTTGCGGCCGGTGTGGTCGGCTCTGAAACTTCAGTCTTCTTTGCTGGGTTTGGGGCAGGTGCTGTGAGATATCCCTCAAGAGAAATAGCCTTGCCTCCAATGGTGAGTGCATTTGGGTCCAGCCGAGTCTTCCGCCTCTTTGCTGGGTGTGATGAATTGTTTTCGGACGCCATTTTGGATGTAACTGTGGTGTTGAATAAGCTGGTCTGTCTACCTACCTTCTATGCTGGGAAAATTTTGGGAAGGTTTGACGAAAGAGTCTATGTGTACGGTGTATATTATAATCGCACTGTGTGTCTGCCACCCTAGACCTCGTGAGATGGGATCTTGAGGACCGTAATGAGAACAAACATTTAGGACTAAAGTGGACCAAGTTTGATAGAGTAAAAAATAATCAAACTCTTCATGGGGCATGCAATCTATTTTAAGTTGAGGCAATATAGGCATCGTCGTATTCATTAAGTGACACCAACAATTCTATCGTAAACTTACGCCATGTACAAGCTCAAAATGAAATTCCAATACCGCGCTTTCAAAGAATATTAGAATCTATTATTCAGACTTCCCCAAAACACAATATATAGACGATTGCTACCAATTTGTTCTTGTGCATAAAAAGCCACCCCCTTGGCAGGTAATAGCGCTGGCGCAACCTCTCACTTAGGGACATCATTGTCCGAGTGAGATCAACGGCAGCAAAATAAATAGAAACCCGAAGTGTCGCTTTCACACCCAACAGCGTCGGTCAGGACTAAACGCCTCTCGATCCCATCACTGGTGTCCTTCTGGCACCTATTCCAGAGCTCATCTCTACGAGTGCCTTGTGGATAGAGATGCACGCGGGGAGAATATACAACGGATGTCAGAATTCCTTCTCCAAACATATTATGTCGACATGCCCAGAGAAGAGCCGGACGGGGCGGCTCCCTCCGTGGCAGTGACTACGTAAAAGCCTTTGTTTTATAGCCATTTACTTGATACGGGCCAAGCGTTCTCGGTTCATCCTGGTCGCGTCATCAACAGCGTCGCTCTGTAAAGATGGTTAGCATTATATGTCAGGGCCAGCAGTAGAATGGAGTCACTCGCCTTGTTCATAATCCTGTCGATCTGCTTGTTCTGTGAGTCCACCTCCTTGCCAATGGCTCTTCCGACCATGTTCATCATGGACACTTGGCCTGACAGCTCGTCGAGACCGTCGTCAATCTGGCCCTCGAGCTCATCCGCACCCTCTTCATCATCAAGGTTAAACTTGCCATAATCCTTCTTGCGAGGCTGTTGTCTTTGCATGCTGCCCGTGTCCATACCCTTGAAGTTGGATTCCATACGCTGGTTGGCGGTAAAGCCGTCACGGCGAGTAGCTTCTCGTGCATCTCTCTCGTTTCGGTGGCGGTTCATAACCTCGTCGTCGGCCTTGAGCTGGCGTGATTTGGAGGTGAAGGGGTTGCCGACATGAACGGCAAACATGCTCCTATTGAGAGTCTTCAGCTCGGCAGCTCTGTCCTGAGCAATCTTATTCTGGTTGGCCGCCAAGTCGAGATGCTTCTCTGTGTTGTTCAACCGTTCGCCCTGGGCACCGAGGCGGGCAAGAGTGGCCCGTCCAACCTCGTTGGCCTGCCTGGCCATCTGGACCGATCGGTTGACAGAAGAAGCACTCTCTTGCTGAATCCCTCGCTTCTCAGCGAGGATGGCCTGGTAGTCGGCCTCCTCCTGCTCCTCGGCAGTCAGCTCTCGTGATTCGCCGTATCCACCGTATGACCCTCCGTCTGCCGCCGGCTGCTGCCCATAGGCACCACCAGGAGGGGCCGTCGGCGGTTGCTTCTGGGCTTGTCTCTCTGGGGCGCCAGCGAAGAGGGCATCCCGGTTATCATCAGGCTCGTCGGATCGGCCAAATCCACCATAACCGCCGGGGCCTCTAGCTCCGGCTGCGGCTGCGGTGTTGTGTCTGTCCTGGCTCCCGGCGTTGTCATATCGATTGCCACCGTAACCACCGCCGGATCCGTATCTGTCGGCACCGTACCCGCTAGGAGGCTGGGAGTTGTGACCCCCGGGAGGTGCACCGTATGGGTTGGATTGTTGGGGGGGAGGACCGCCAGGACCGCCACCAGGGGGACCGCCACCGGGGGGACCACCCAGGCCAGAGCGAGCCTGTTGGTAGGGTGTCATGTTGGCGTACTTTGCTTCGTCGGCATAGGGATCATTGCCACCTGGCTTGGCGTAGGGATTGCTGGCGGTGGAAGATTGCGAGGGCTTCTTGCGGCTGAAGAGGGCATTGCGATTGGCGTCGTCGCCGTCATCGCCCTTCTTTCCAAAGCCGAACTTCTTCATTGCGGCGCGGGCGATAATGGATGTCGGCTGTAGAACTAGATTCGATGTTTGTTTAGGAGTGAGCGGCGCGGATTGTGAAAGAAGAGAAAAGAGTAGCTCGAAGCCAGGTTAGTGGCAAGTCAGCGAGTCTTATGATGCGGTGGACGGCGACGAGGAGATGGGGATTGGGGATTGGGGAGT
>JAANBB010000475.1:0-29227 GCA_014621425.1 Cylindrodendrum hubeiense | reverse complement strand
ACCTCCTCCACCTCCTCCTCCACGTACCGTCCGTGCCTTAGTCGTGTCTATGCCGTTTACGGAGTCGTCCCGGAGGAAGCATGTTTCGTTTGGCTCACTGCTCCCCGCCCGTGCCGAGACACGTTGCTCGGTCCGCAGTATTAAGACTGCTGTGCCGCCCTCTTGTGTTCCAGTCATCTCCCCTCCTCAGCTCGTGCTTCTCTCGTCCATCCCCAAAGCTCGCGTCGCACTTTACCACCTCGCAAACCACCTCACAAACCAAACCCCCTCACTCGCCCACAATGGTTCAACCAATCCCCAAGACCTCCAGCCTCAAGGACCTCTTCAGCCTCAAGGGCAAGGTCATCGTCGTCACTGGCGCCTCAGGACCCCGCGGCATGGGCATCGAGGCTGCTCGTGGCGCCGCCGAGATGGGTGCCGACGTTGCCATTAGCTACTCATCCCGCAAGGAGGGTGCCGACAAGAACGTCGAGGAGCTGATCCGCGACTACGGCGTCAAGGTCAAGGCGTACAAGCTCAACGTTGCCGACTACAACGACGTCGAGCGTTTCGTTGACGAGGTCGTTGCCGACTTTGGAAAGATTGACGGTTTCGTCGCAAAGTATGTCAAGCCCAATAACCAAGCAAACAGTTCTTTTGGCTAACCACATGATAGTGCCGGTGCTACCGCCAACTCGGGTGTCGTCGACGGCACTGCTGCGGACTGGGACCACGTCATTCAGATCGACCTTAACGGTACCGCCTACTGCGCCAAGGCCGTGGGAGCTCACTTCAAGAAGCAGGGCCACGGCTCTTTCGTCGTCACCGCATCCATGTCCGGACACGTCGCAAACTTCCCCCAAGAACAGACCTCGTACAACGTCGCCAAGGCTGGGTGCATCCACCTGGCCAAGTCTCTCGCCAACGAGTGGCGAGACTTTGCCCGCGTGAACAGCATTTCTCCCGGTTACATCGACACCGGCCTCTCCGACTTCATCGACGCCGAGACACAAGAGCTGTGGAGAAGCATGATCCCCATGGGACGTAATGGAGACGCAAAGGAGCTCAAGGGGGCCTACGTCTATCTTCTCAGTGATGCTAGCACATATACCACTGGTGCGGATATTGTCATCGACGGTGGATACACTACTAGGTAGATATACAATATGTGAAACCAGAAATAACAAAAAGTCCAATTCAAACCTTGTCCCAGCAGCGCGTTGTACTGTATCCTTTTCCGTCACACAAATGTCTTCGTCATTCCTGGCTGTGCTCCGGCAGGCCTCGCAACCAGACCTCAACATGGCGGCCAATTCCCGATATTGACAGGAGAAAATGTACTGCATTCGCAATATCAGTAGCCAACCGAGGGGTACAGACTTATGCGATACACCATTTAATTTTGTAGAGTGTTTTTTGGGCTGGCCATTTGTGCCGTCCCATTATGCCACCGTCGCACAAGCTCATCCTCCGACTTTACGGATGCCTGCTTTTGACACTCTTGCCAAGAGTAAAATCTCTGCGTCGTTCAACACTAGGTGCAGGTTCCCAGCGTCGGGTGAAACGTAATTGGTCATGCCAGAATACATGCATTATCGTACAGTCCGAGTGAATTTGGTTGCTTAAGCGTAATAAACGGTCCATGTCTCAAACGTGACAAATTGGGGGACTTAGACAACCCACAATTTTTATAGGATACTCTGCTGCGGCTGCATGAATATGTTTGCCAGGTTAATATGACCAAACTCACGGAGACTTTGACTTGAATATGGCAGCGTACAGTTACACTGAATGAACTCGTGGTTTACAACGCTAATACTAAAGAATTCGTCAAGCGTGTGTAACGCAAGTTCACATCGAGATCCGGAGCAAAGCGATAGTGGCGTTAACGTTGTGATGAGGCTAGTATTGAGAAATACTATAGTAACCCGAAAAAGTCCACTTTAATGAGGTTAGGATGTAGATAATAAACAATAGTATTTTAAAGTAGTTGGTTTTATATATACTATTGAAAAGTAGGGTATGTGGGTGGTGTTAAAGAAGCCTTATATTATTATTCAATATTAGAAATAGCCGGGTTAGGTATTTTACTGGCATTCTTATTATATTTAAAAATATCCTAGTACTGTAAATATAATTGAGTAGCCGATTTACAACCTACAAGCTTAATATAAGAATACTTTGTTCAAATATTTATAGGCTCATATCTTGTAATATTATTATGCTAGGGTTCTTTGTTCTTAAGTGCAAATATCTTCAAAGGCATTTTTAGCTGGATCTGTCAGCTAGGATATAAGCTCATTTGATAATACTCATTAAGAGTATCGGTCAGGCTAGTTTATTTTGCTCACTTTGAGAGTCTGTTATCTGTGCCTTTACCTACTTTACGGAAGCATCGCCACTGTGTAAGCATCACAGCAGTCGCAACACCTGTTCCTTGTGAGTGGGTTGTTGGATCTCTGACCTGTCTACCATGCATTGTGGAGGGATTTGTTATTACTTGCTTGAAATTTAAGCAAGATTTAGCTAGGGTTGGTATTATTACTCTATATATCAAGGAATATAATATTTTTAGACTTGAATTTTTTAACCTGGTACTGGGAAAACAGTTCTGCCAGAAGGAGCTTGTAGTTATGATTTTACGTGTCTTTGTTTGTAAGTAAATTCAGTCTCTAAAGATCATCACCAAGTCTTTTGATAATAAGCCACTAATATGGGTATATTGTCATTTGAGTACTTATACAGCGTCCCTCTGAGATACATAGTGTAGTCGCCGTCAGAGATAGCAGCCTGTCCCTTAAACTAGGGTACGGACTAGGGCGGCATGCCCATTCTTCAATAGACCATTTGCCGGTTGAGGCAAAAGATCAAGCAATTCCAGTAAGCTGCGTTACTAGAACTGTGCCACACAACTGATGCAAGGAGCCGAGAGATCGTAGAGCCCTCGCCAACTGGCACAGACACCAAGCTCTTACAAACAGTAGAGTAAAACTCGGGTGAAATTGGAGGCCGTGGGCCTTTTCTGATGAATAACAACGCTGTAGCCCAAATCCTTGGCACGATTATCAAGAGCCTCATGGGCAGCCTCAAAAGACAGAAGAGATATGGTGAGCAGGGTGTTCATTTTGCTTAAATAACGGTAGTGCGAAGTTTATAGTAGTCAGATAGCTATGCTGCAGATTTGGTGTGAATTACTATAGAAGGCCGAGTACGCGGTAAAAAGACTGACCCATACATCAGCCATATGTGCACGCTCGATAACACCAAGTGTACATCTGTACGCTCGATAAGATGACCCCTGTTCAGGTATGTGCTGACACAGTAGTTCAGCATATGTGTACTACTGTATGTGGTTTCCTGCATGGGGGCTGGTGCGCCCTCGATGGTCGCTTGACAGACCTACGTTGTACTGATGGTCAGTAGTGTCCCCTGACGTCTTGTGGGATCAATTAAGTGATAGGCAGATTATACAGGCTTCCCCTGAAACATGAGAACAGATGCTGAATTGTGCACTGTATTATGTAGCTTGTATAACCTGCGCTGGCTCAGAATCCGTGCATATTTTCTCCGGCAAGTTAGTCAGGAATTGGATCAAGTACAGGGCTGATAGTGTATCTCAAGTATCTGTAATTTGTACACAGTGCCTCGACATCTGAACTCCGAAGTGGGGCCAAGACCCCATGTCGCACTGAACAATCGTTGACTGGCTGACTGCTTCCACAATTCCGCCTCACTAGACCATTGGCTTGCATTTAATATCTTTTGTCTTGGTTACTTCCGACTGGGAACTCAAAAGGGCGCTAAGTGACCTTGATTGTCTCACCAAGAAAAAATGGCTCCGGGACGTTCGAAAGTATTTTATTGACCCTCTGACGGACATGAATGAAAGTTATGTTGGGTATGCTAGACCGACCCTGTCACGCCACCAAAAATCATTCAGGGGTACTTGTACGCCCCTGCCTGTTGCTCGCTGAAGGCTTAGATGGTGAAATTAGTTAATAAGAAGTGCGTCGATTGCTGTGGTAACCGTTATTAGCATGCTACGTCACGTCCCCTAGCCATGTGAATGTGCATGCCCAGTGGCATGGGACGATGAAACTGTCACCCTCAAAGGCTTATCCGTCGCATGCAGTGGTCTCGGAATGACGAAAAGACCGTTGCCCGCTTTAAAAGCCGACGGAGGCTACATAGGATTAAAAGCCCGGCTTCTCCCAGAATATCGAGAACTCGGTCTCAAACCCATTCTTCGCCATTGCGGTCTTCAAACCAATCCTTTGGCTCCTATCGTGATGTCATTCACTCGTTTTTCGTTACTTGCAATCGATATATCAGACCAGATGGGGTGAATTGAGACCCATGGACGACATTCCCGCCCCAACGGTTGGTGCAGGCGAACGACGGTGTGTCGCCAACATGCCTGGAAATGGCCAATTGAACAGCGCAGCTCCAGCCAATGATACCACCTATCTTTCCCAGCGTGTAAGTGTTAGGCCCAGCTGTTTTAGCTAACATGACTAGAGCTTGAGTCGTGGATGCCTGAAGAGTTAAATACAACAGGTTGCTGACTGTCACTAGAGAACGAATTCGGAGATTGAGGTGCCTTGGACAGGCACCGCAGCAGGCCCCTTCTACGAGCATGTAGGTTTTATGCACACATCCCCTCCTCTTTCTAATGGAAACTAAACTAGACTTATTTTAGGCACCTAGAAAGAAGCGCACGGTCTTTATTTGGACCTGCTGCACTTGCCTTGGTGGCGGGATGCGGGTCTCGGTGAACTGCTGTCCAGGATGTGGGACACCAAGGTGCTCATATTGTAGGGTTGAAAAGGTTGTCATCAAAGAATAATGACCCCATTCTTCCCATACAAAGTGAGCAAACTTGGAATACGACGATCCCACTCCTGACACATTCCCTTCAACAATACAGTGGACCTCGTCGCCGCCCTGATCCACGACTTCGAAGCTGGCCTCGCGCGACGGGACGTTGCGGCCCCCCTCACGATGGACATCCAAGACGCCTTTGATACAGTCCTCCGGAACGGAGTTCTTTTACGCCTTCATCAGCAACGCTCGCCGGACTAGCCGGTCTGCTGGGTGGCCTCTCTCGTGACCGACCGCACAGCCCGAGCCCACTTCCAAGATGCGGTTACGCCTCTATCGGCCCTAGAATGCGGTCTCCCTCAAGGCTCGCCCTGTCTCGCCGATCGTTTTCTTGCTCTATACAGAGCTGGCCTACAAAATCAGAATCAAGCCGAACCCCTACCCTGGGTTCAATCCGGTTACCATTATACGTTACGACTATGCAGATATCACCTCTCTGCACATCAGAGATACGCTGCGCAAGACGACAGACGAAGCGGAGACCAATATAGGTTATTGGGGGCTTTGTAACGAGGTCAGTTTTGACTCAGCAAAGACGAGAAGACCAAAGCCCGGCCATCACATTCAAAGGTCAGACCAAGGCCCCGGAGGAAGCCCTCCGCTGGCTGGGCGCCTGGTTGGATAGGAAGTTATCCTTCAAGACCCACGTCGAACAATGGGTCATCAAGACCCGAGCCACAGCCAACCTTCTACGAGGCATCGCCAATATAACTCGAGGACTGGCATCGGATTAGATCCGCCTCGCTATCAAGGCGTGCGTCTTACCTATTCTGTTCTACGCGACCGAGGCCTGGTACCCGAGAAAGACAATACCCTCCCTACAGGCCGGAGGACCCCAGGTCCCTACGAGGATTGACTATCTTCTCGAGCGTCTCAAAAAGGTCCTACATACTAGTATCCGCAGCATCCTTCCAACCTGAAAGACCACCCCTCTGGTCACTCTCTATCGCGAAAGTGGTATGCCGCCAGTTGATCAACTATTAGAAGCCATACGTCTACACCACACAGCCCGACTCCAAACCCTGGATCCGAGACACCCCCTCACAACTAGGACTATCATCCCGTCCCACAGGCCGGGCCAGAGCCCATCTACAAGACCCGTTTATAACAGACTACACTACGACTCTCGCTCGCCCCTCGACTGGACCTCCTGAAATACCAATGCAGACCCATCTGAACACATACAACCAAAAAATAGGACCATCCTGGCCTTCCTCACCTGGATTGAGATCTTATCTACAGAAGATCTTATTGTCTACTTAGATGGATCCCCATCGTAAGACGGAACTGTGGGTTACGATTACATCATTCATCACAATAAATTACCGATTGGCAAGAGATTAGTCCGGTTAGGTCCTGTTAAGATATTCGACACAGAGGTAGCCGGAGCACTAGCGGGCCTACATCGCGCATCCGACCGGCCCAGTTTCTGGAGTTCCAATTGATTGTACAAGCCCACGGGACCATATCAATACGATAGTGCCCTGGCCATAAAAGCCTCCCTGGAAACGAACAGGCCAACGAGCTGGTCAAAACGGGAACAGACCTTCCGGAAATACCTAGCACAGCTCCGTCTCTGGCCTTCAATCAAAGGAAGGCTCGAGCTCTCCCAGAACCTTCGCCTAGAAACGTCGTAGGCGCTCTAGCCCCAGAACCCCAAAATCCACGCCTTTCCCATTTCATTTATCCTTGTATTATCATTTATTCTTCATTGATATCCCTGGGCTCGGATTGTGACTCCGACCTCGCAACACACATAGCTATCGCAAGCAATATAAATCACGACTACATCCTTAATATAGGCAGGCTTCGGCCACAGCCTTCCGCCTTCGAAAAATTATTAGCATTTATTTATCATGATACCCCACTTTATTTTAGATGTTCATTCCCTAATGTTAAAAATTGCCTTTGGGTCAAGGATGCATGTGCATATGATGTAGCTAAGCCTTAGGTACTAAAAATTGTGTCTGTGTGCGAATAGTAACCTGCATGTGTGCCCATATCAATACTCTTCTTTAAAGCCTTTTGTGTGTTAGATAATTTAGACTAGCCTGTCATGCCGGCTTGCCTAAGAGAGATCTCTGTGGGCAGCTTTGAGCTGTCCCCACGATGTAATGTATCGAGACGGGTTGAGTTGGAGACTTTTCTTAATGGAGCTTCAACAAGACTTATTTGATTTCAGTCGTGAGCCGCAATACCGTAGGAACCCCGTCAACTTAAACACCGCTTTGGGAATAACGTCCCACCGAGCTGCAGATCCCTCTACCCGCGAAACGGTAAAACATCTATCACAACTTTCTGGTATACTACCTCTCAGTTCAAGTCTGCAGACTAATTGAATGGGGAAAGGATCTATAGCGTAATGGGATGCCAAGCCCCATAGATTTGAATTCTTACGAAACCACGGCGGGATCAAATTGTTGAGCCATCACTGACGGGAACATGAGCACGCTCGGTACAACATCATTTGAACACCACATGAATCAGTTAGAGAAAGACAGAGAGTCGCTACCGTTAAATACAATCTATAAGCTCCCGCCAACCCTCTTGGAACCTCATTCCTATGTTAGTTGGCTGTTAGGGCCGGCTTGTCACGAATGCGATGTCTTGCCTCGTGGCACCCACGACGTGACGATGTGACTTGCTCAGAGCAACAATAGCGCTGCTATTCTTCCATGGAAATAAAACCTGTTTCTGGCTCCTGGTGTTCCAAGTCTGTGTCGTACAACACCGGCCGAAAGAAGTCTCTCATCCCATACTTTATCCGCTTCCAATTTAGCAGTGCGCCAACAGCCGACCATACCAAACCCATGAAGATGACGACCAAGATGATAAATGATGTGCTATTTGGCCGGAGCGGCGGAGGAATAGCCTTTTCTTGCATCGACAACACCCCAGTTGCAAGCGCAATAGGAGTAAACATCTACAAGGAACAGGATAAGACTCTGAGTTCGCATTGAGTGCTTTGCGGGACTCTAATAGGCGATGCTTACGAATAACATGACAAAAGTCATTATTTGTCCAGAACTAGCTATGCGGGCTTGGGCCTTTGCATCACGAGTACTTTCGTGACTTATATGAAATGAAAGCTATTAAAGAGTATCAGATTGCAGCATCATAATTTGTTTCATATCTTACCCCTTTAGTATAGCCATCGCAATCTTGGCCGAGAAATTCCAGGTCTTGCAGAAAAATTCTGAGCTGCTTCATGTTGGCAAGTATGGTAGGAATGTACCTAGACCTAGGTCCATTTACAGTCGTAAAAGTCTCGTCTGATTTGAAAGATTCCAGTTGATTGATTGTCGCCGTTAGGTTCTGGGTCAATTGTCGTAGAATCTTCTTCGTCTTGACGGCCCAGTCGCGGGATCGTCTCACCGCAGCGGGGTCATCAGCATGAAGAGATGGGTCTGCCATCGTGATGGGACATGTGTCGATCTGTCGATCTTGTTAATTTTCATAGGCATGGTACTAGAGGACGAAAATAAAAGCCAGTTCGTATCTTACGTATGCATCGATCATCTTTCGCAGTTTTATGATGAGTACATGCCATTCGTCTTTAACCTGTCGTAGCCGCGGTTCTAGGACAACCAAAAAGTATTCTCGAGGGGTTAAAATTGGATGACTTGCGTCCTGTTCCCCAACGGTGAAAGGATCGGGTTGAAAGACCACGCCAACGTCTTCATCAACCTCCATTTCGTCATGATAAGACTCGGCACTCTCCCTTCTGTTCTCGTGCTCAAAGTATGTATCGACAAAACAGTATGCCACCCATCTCCAAGGATCTGATCCAGTAATAAGAACAGATACTTGAGCCTGGCAAAGATAATCGATTTCGATTGGAGGGTCGGATTTATTATGCCTCCTTAAAAGGAATCCCAACTCTGTGACCTTCCGGAGAGGGTTGTCTCCTATTCTCCGGGGATCTTGCGGTGGTCGATGTGGCAGCCCTGATCTCAAGACGTAGAAAGGTAGATCAAAGGCCAGCTGGAAAGTCGGAAATCCATTTGGCTGCGTCGAAATGAGGTTAAGATAGCAAACGGAAAGGAAATTCTTACTGGAGGAACGGCACCAATGAAACCTTCAAAAGCCAAATGCCGATAAAAGCTATCCCTCAACGCTCTGGCTTGATGGATTGAGACTGTTGAAATGATGGCCATCATTGCCCAGCGGTTCAGGTCTGTGATAAATCTAGACAAGAGAAGAGGTGAGCATAATAGTCAGATGTGATAAACTTCTCGTACATTAGACGGCGGTCGGCGTTCAGCTGAATTGATTGTGCTGTCTCTTCAGAACTGGCCCGGTTGCTGCCTCCCGGACAGTTGTGTTTTTTGAATTGGAATCGCTAGATGGCGTTAACGATCAAAGTCATCGTTGGAATTCAGATGAGTTATCTTTGCCTTCTTTCTCAACTCTAGATATAGTTGTTGTGCGTCGAGAGGGCCAAGGTACCCACGAGGAAGTGCACACTCCCCATCATTTGTCCGATCATCTAGAAGAGAAATCTTGGCCAATGTAACACTCGGACACCCGGATTTCAGTTCTTCTAGAGCACTGTCAGGGCAAAAGGCTGCCACCAACTCTACCTGAGGCATGATTCGGTTTGTCGCCATGGATTCTGTCATAAAGAAGGTAGCTAGGCTTGTGTCTGACAAGTTATCCTCCCACACCTGGATATAAGGTGTGTTTTCAAATTGCCAAACTGCAGGCTGCTGAGAGTCGAATTCCAAATTCCAGAGAGAGTGTTCGCTCTCGCCGCCTTGGGTTGAAATATATTTCTGGTGCCTGTTTTTCTTAAGCTTTTTCTTCTTCTTCTTCCTCGTCTGGCGTCTAGGTTGACTAGCTACCGTTGAGTTCATCATACCGGGTCGAACGAACCAAATGATCCTATTACCACATGTAAGTGCTATTTGCTTCAAACCAAGAGCAAAGAATGTATCAACCAATTTGAAAACGCTCGAGTCAGGACGGCTGATGCTGGTGATTCACAATACCAGGGACATGCTGCTTTATGTGTTCTTGGATACGAAACAAGGCATTACTAACGAGTGAACGCGTGAGACGAAACTGCCCTTGTCGGCGAATAAGGCACATTGGTTTTAAGGATGCTTTGCTGCCCGACTGAGATTCAAAATACCACATTGTCCTCGGCTGAGGCCAGGCCCATGGACGACGTGGCAGCCAACAACTCGTTTGGGATTGTCATTCGGGACGAGCCGCCGTCATCTTCCATTACTATTTAGAAGATCATTGGCTCTGGAAGCTCTCGTGATCAAAATGATGGTCCAAAAAGGCTGCAGGGCGAAGCATGCGCATTGTCGGGCAGCAAGCTATGTCGCTTGGCGTTGTAAGCCTAGCAATTCGCTGCGAGGCATACCCCCGGGAGCCTGTTAAAAAATGTTGTTTTGGTTGCCTCGTCGCCTTGGTTGCCTCCTCGCCTCATTGTTGATCCAGCGAATCGCAATGCAACTGATAATTGCGAAGGATGCAAACATGCTCCTTACACCGCGGGCTTAGATCCAGTCTCTGCCATTCATTGATAAAGTAAGGCTGAGGCCACCCACAGTGGATACACGAGAGTAGAAGTGAGCGCACCTGAATCTGATGCTGCAAATTAAGTGATAGTGGGACAGGAGTCGATTGAGCAGTCTACGGGTTAGTTAAAAGAGCCAGGAATATGGAGAAGTGAGCCCATGGAAACAACGACACCAGTGGATGTGAGGCGATTGTTGAAATTTGGAGCAGATACTTGGGGCTGATGGAAAAAGGACTCGAGATCACGAGTTACTTGACCATGCACTCATCCGCGAGCTGTATTTGCCTTGGACCTTAGCCATGTGATATGAACGGTAAGCTTTCTCCCTGGCCTACACATCAGGATAAGCCGTGTGACTCTCTGCAACAGCCTCCTCGAGCTCCTCGGTATCCTAGAGCGGGCGATGCTCTTGCGAGAATTTTCATAGGCTCAGAAACCCCCAGGGACAAGGTAAGATTCGGCGTCATCCTAATATAGTACAATAGCCGCAATGACACCCTTTCGTTTCTGCTAAAGACTAACGTCGTCTTAGATCCATGCAGCCGTGATTATTTTATGGGCAGTCAGCGAACCGGCAGCGTATGCTGGAACTTAACGACACCTCATCACGTTAACTGAAATACAAATCCAGACTTGTGCCGTAACTATCATCAGCATGAACCGCTGTCATCTTTTCTCCATCGACTAAGTGCGTATACTGGCCATTGACTTAAATCCCGCCATCTATATCCTGATCTTTCTTGCATGTAGAATTGGCTGCAGTGTTAGTGATATCTTGACACCAGATATGTACGATACGGATATTTGGCTATCAATATGATGTAGAAAATAGTTGTAAACCCGAGGTGGCACAGCAAAAAGTCGATCGGTGCCACATCTAGTTGGGCCATCATTGCATTACGTACTAGCAAAGTGTTCATTGCACTTTGCCGTAGTTGGAAAGTGTGGCAACCTGTACCTGGGTTTCGGTGTAACACATGTTATTATGGCCTTTTAGACACATACCTTGATGCACCACAGTTAATCGATGAGTTTCCACCAAATTAGAGGTAGATGCCTATGTGAGGGAAAAGAAGGCCCCCAACTACTAGGAATATAAGGCTAAGAGATGAATACAATTTGGTATCAATCATTGGCAAGCGATTTGCTTGTTTAATTGAGTCTTTCGATAATCCAGATGATATTGTTAAGACCTTGATGTTCTATCTGCAGAAGCCAGTTCCATCGCCGACCAACCAGACCTAATATCACTATACCATCTCAGAAGCTACAGGGTAATACGAATTCGTGGCACTAATGATACGTACCCGGTCTAGAATTGGCTGGAACAAGATCGCTGCTCAGTGGCGGTGTGAAAGGCTGGCGGCGTGGTCGGCCGCGTTCCTTCCGATCGGCTTTAGCAGCACGGTTCAGTATCGGCGTTTAGCTTAGCTGTGCGGTTCGGCGTATTTCCATTTGTGAAAAAAGAAATCCCGAATGAATAAATTAAAATAATAGTTTCATCACCATCAACAGCCGTTATGGTTACTGGCTTCTTGTGAGGTCGAAAACAAGACACAATATTTCGGGAGCAGACTCTCAGGTCGCAGATTCGCGGTGAGTGCAGTTGAATCGTGTTCTTTCAACCCGGAATATAATTCATCCACCGCCACATCATCAGGAATGGCTAGCAAAAGCAAGGGCACCCAGGTGATGAAGTTTGATTCCAGGATTGATTCACACATATGCGCGTTGGGAACCAGGCGTGTGCAGCGCACGTGCTCGGAGTCGCGCTCCCTGGCTTACCCTGTCATTTTCAATGCCTCCCCGTGCGAAAGGGGCTTTTTATTTTATTGCTGGGCTCGGTTTCTTTTTCTTCATTCATCTATCATTACGGTGCGTGACAATAATGCCGAACTCAATGGCATCAGTCCCGGAGCCATGGCCCTCTTACGAACTCCATCCACTGTGTGGTTACATCGACCAAGACACGACCAGCTTGCAAAGCGTGAGGCGGGCCAGTCGGATCGTCAAGCCACCTTTTCTATCCCAACATGTAAGCACAAACTGCAACATATTTAAAAAGGGTTCTTTTGGTTGGTGAGGAGATCGAAATAAAACTGCTAGTTGTTCTTGATGCTATGGATACATTCTTCTCAAACTCTGACTGACTATGGCGCTATAGGCAGCAAGGCCTACGATCGATGGCGACAACGCCGAAAGTACATTGCCCATCTACTACGACACTACACCCATCTTCCAAGACGGAAACCCGCCATTCTACGACAATACATGCCCTTTACACGAACATGTAGGTCGCCTACATATATTCCCTGTCTTTATGATGGAAACTCAAGTTCTGTTGCCGCAGGGACGGAAAAAGAAGCGAACGACTTTTATATGGACCTGCTGTAACTGTTCCACTGGAGGCATGCGTATCGCTGTTGATTGTTGTCCAGCATGCACTACACCACGATGTGGCTACTGCCAGCTCGAGAAGGTTGTCGTCAAATAATGATGAGGGGTTTCTACATCGACAGTGGCCTTGATCAAAAGCATCCATTGCAAAAACAGACCTTGTTTTTTTACCCTCGCGATTCTTAGCACTCTGATTCTGGGAGTGATAACACACCGGAAGCCGGAAGCATGAATGGTCAAGGTATTCGATTTTTGGTTCAACAAAGTATGGTGCGGAGGGTGGCCTGATGCGGTAGTACGAAGGAGCATTTCGAAAGTGTTGCTTTTTACCACACAAGGTACACTAAATACAACCAGAAAGGCCAGCCCGCTATAGCAGGCTCTGTGTTATAGCGCTTTTAGGCGAGAAGCCATTTATTCATCTGGCCTATTATCACTGAAGATACAGGGAGCTTAGTGCTGGGTGGTCTGCAGCTCCTTTGCTTGTTGTGTACCACAAGGTACCTTGCAAGGATCAAAGGATGAGGCGTCATTAGGTCGGGACAAAACTTTTGAAATGCTCCTCCGTTGTGTTATTTCCATTTTTCCTACCTTTTTCTTCATTCTTCATATCTTTTTCTTCATTCTTTATTTCTTTTTCTTCACTCGTCATTTCTTTTTCTTCATCTTTCATTTCTTTTTCTACTTGCTGCTTTCTGCTTCTCTATTTAACCTTTTTCTCCTTCCTTATTCTCCTGCTACACCTGTTGGGCGAGCCCCAGGTGAAATTCACATCAAGGCATCGTATTCAAGGAAAAGTTTTTTGTATTTGATAGTTAGGCGTCAAGTGGGTTTTCCTTTTCTTTTCTTTTTTTCTTTTTTTCTTTTTTCTTTTTTCGTGGATCAACTAGAAAGCTAAATACCGTCATTCAATTACTTGGTAGACCGATTTTTGGAAGTGTCGTCTCGAACTGAAGAAAATCTGGAATTCAATGTTGGGTTGTTACGTATTGTATATTGTACCAATTCAGTTATTAGATTTTCTATCTAATGAAGCTAACTCATCTGCCAATAGCTCTAGAGATCTACAATTACAACAAGATAATTTGACATTTTACTCTCTGGTATGACAAACTACATCAAGAGATTTTTCTAAATAATTTCATTTGTTATAAAAATATCCAGTGAGAAAATTGGACATGAGAATTTCGAAGAAACTGCCGACTAACTCCGTCGTGAGTCGTGACATTGCTCCCAGCTTTTCAACCCAAATCCTTTCAATTTTCCTGATATTCTAGATCCCTGTAGCCCAAGGCTGGGCTGAATATGTGTTAAACATTGCACATTGCATATGGCAGCATGGGAATAGCAACTACTAAAAAGTGTCTGCAGAATATTCTTACATATTCACAAATCAACTCCTTCAATCTTTTGATTAAAATATTCCATTCGTCTTTAACAAATTGTAGGCGTGCCTCTAAAATAGCTATGAAATACTCCAGAGGACCCCTGATTGGAAGATTAGCGTCATGCTTCCTGAAAGTGAGGGTATCCGGTCGAATCCTGATGCCGGTATCCTAATCGACAACCCTGTCCTCATCATGGGCGTTGGTGCTTTCCCTACTATCTTCATTGTCAAAGTATGTGTCGACGAAGCAGTATGCCACCCACCGCCAAGGATCAGATCCCATAATAAGGGCAGTTACTTGGGCTTCGCACAGATAGTCCAATTCGAGAAGGGCGTGGACACAGTCGGTCTCCCGAGAAGGAAAGACAAATCCGAAACCTTTCTGAGAGTGGCATTCATGTCTCCCCTACGATCTTGCGGCGGTCGCCAGATCGGTGCCTTTTTCAAAACGTAGAAAGGCAAATCAAAGACCAGGCGGAACATCTGAAAGAAATTTGCAAGGCTGTTGGACTATATGCGCATTAGGGCCATATGTGCCAACTTAGAAGAAGAGTGAAGTTCTTACAGCAGAAAGAGTACCGATGAAACTTTTGAAGGCCAAGTGTCGGTAGAGGCTTATTCGTAATGCTCTGGCTTGATGAATCGAGGCCGTTGAAACGATGGCCATCATTGTCCAAGAGTTTAGGTCCGTTATAAATCTGAATAAGGTTAGCAATGAAACGTGGGACTCAAGAATGACTGGGAATTCTTACATTGAACTGCGGTCAGCATCGGGCTGAGATGACTGCATTTCCGTCTCAGACCCAGGCTGGTTACTCGTCTTCCGAGATCTGAATCGCTGAATAATGCTACGGACTTGCAAAACGGGATTTAAATGGAGAACTTTACCTTTTCTTTCAACTTCAGACATAATTGGTGTGCACTGAGTAGACCATTATTTCCTCGAGAAACCAGGGAATTTTCATCATTTGTCCGGTCATCGAGAAACGAGACCTTCTGCGCCGGGACCAATGGGGAGCCGGACTCGAGTTCTGCCAAGGTGGTTTCTGGGCAGAAATCCGTAGCTGCTTCTATCTCGGGCACGAGTCGATTTGTGGCCTTGAATCTGGTCATTGAAAACTCAACAAAGCCCATTTCTGATGCGGCGGTCTTTTCCAGATTTAGCAGTGTGTGGGGAAAGGGCACGAAGAACGGTCAGAGACCCAACAACCCACCCACAAAAAGCAGGTGTTGTGACTCTGGTGGTGCCGGCACAAAGGCGATGCGTCCGCAATGTCGGTAAGGGCGTAGATGAAAGACTCTCAAAATGAACAAAATAGACTAGCCTGACCGATGCCATAAATTGGTACCATCTGATCAAACGGGTCACAATGCCGCCAGTATGGGCCAAAAAGAACGTGAAAATGAGCGTGCTAGAAAAGCTGCTGTTAGATACTCAAGACGATGCTAAAACGTTGAGATCCGGGTGAATCTAACTGCGGTCCCTCGTTCCTACCCTGTAGCTCTCAATGACGGACGAATTGACTTTATCCAATGGCCTCAATACCTGCTAGAATATCCCAAAAGGGACAGCCGCCTCTCATCGACTTACATCCTGACTGACACACCAATCGGGAATGCCTTTTTGCAGGCATTCCACACCGAGAGACCAGCTAACACAACACAGCAGTAAGACTTGTTCTCACTTTCCCAGACCATAGACCGCTGGGAGTCGAATTTCAGGTGCCAAAATGAGGGTTCACACTCGTCGTCGGCTGAGCCATCCTGCAGCAGGCATTTGCATTCTTTGAACTTCTTTCTCCTTTGGCTTCTGGCTTGACTGGCTGTCCTTGGGTTGGCCATACCAATTGGTTAAGTGAGATGACTAATTCTAAAACGACGTGCCAGTGACACTTTGCACTGAGAGAGAAGGAATGAATCAATAAGCACGATGATAGTAAAGTTGGTGTTGCTCGGCGGGACAGGTGCTTTATGTGCTTCGATGCTGACACGAAGCTTCACCAACGATTCGACGGGTGGGGCTTAGCTACTATCGTCGGGGAATAAGGCAATTCGTCTCAAAGCATGCTGTGATGCCTGGCTGAGAACCAGAATGCACCGCTCATTCGCTCGGACGGCTGATGCACAACGTGGCATGGCACAATTCGATGCGCTGCACCCGGGATGAGCCGCCGTCACCCTCCATGACCGCTTTGGAAGGTCATAGGTCTTGGAAGCTATCGTGATGAAATTCCAGTTTGAGAAGGCTGCGGGGCGAAGCATGTGCATGGTAGGGCATCAAGTTGTCTGGTTGCTGCAGGCCTGTTATTCTGCTACTGGCGGCCAACACAGTCAAACAAAGGTTGCCTTGCGGCTGACCCGCCAATGACCCGGCGTTCAAACTTGAGAAGGATTCTCACATGCTGCTCACATTGCTGGTTTAGCTCCAGTTTCGGCGAAAGTGAGGCCACCCGCAGAGGACAAAGCGGGGCAGAATCGGTGCACCTGACAGTAAAAGCCGAGAATCTAGTGATGATTGAGTTGCCTTGGGGATGTTTAAAAGAGTAGCTGAAATGCATCGCCTCGTGTGGGGGCGTAGGACTGTAGCACGGATCCGTTTGACATGTTTGCCTTGTGGTGGAAGGCCTCAATGCAAGGTGATATCACTGCGCCTTCACACACCTGACCTTCCGTTTGCCGCACCGTTGGTGCTGGTGTGGCTGATCTAGCCCAAGTCAATGCAATTAAGATGGGAGACAGTCAAGACAGAGCTGAAAGCGAGCTCAATGTGGCTCACTCTTATCAAGCCGATTGTGGGCGTGAATTGGTCGGATCTAGATCTGGAACAGATTCGTGCATCGTGCATCGTGCATCGTGCATCGTGCATCGTGCATCGTGCATCNTGCGATCGTGCATCGTGCATCGTGCATCGTGCATCGTGCATCGCGCAACGCGCAACGCGTCATCTACCACCGGCGCGGATGTTGTCATTGACGGTGGACATGGTACCGAAAAAACTTGAATAAACATTCATCGAGAGATTCACTTGTAGAGATGCGATTTAGAGATACGTTGGCATGAAATGAGTTGGTTTTGGAGGATGTCAGTAGGCATAATCATGTTGTACGAGCTCACCATGGATCCTTCACTGTTCAACCAATTTCGGAGCACGGTGACATTAAACACGACAGCATATCCCCAAACTTCATTTATTAAACCACTCTTTACTGTCGACAGCCCGTACATCTTGCACTGACCCGGTACCGATCCTTGACGCGTCCAACTTGCGTTTCCCGCCCGTTGTCACGCCTGGCCCTTGCCTGAGGTCCAATATTGGACGGGCAGCCTTACATCTTCATGTACAGACTCTGGACCCAACTCTTGATGAGTCCAACTTGCCCAACCTGGGCCTTGCTCACCCAAATCGCCTCGACAAGTCCCACCCGCTGTCGGGCTTGGCTATTGCCTTGGGCAAAAACCCAAGCCTCAAGCGTTTCGAGGAGCACATCTTCTTGCGACTGCTCCAAGATGCCACAGATGACCGGGTAAGCGGCATCCGAAAGCGCGATGTGCGTTTCAATGCACTTGCGCGAGTGGAAGCCGTTTTCCTGGGCTTGCTCGTAGGCCTTCTGCAGTGGCCCGTCGAGGCCGACGGAGCGCTGCTCGAACCTGTACGCCATGTTCTCGCGGTTCCTGTTTGCCAGGAAAGAATGCAACGCCACAGGGCGCGCTCCCCAAGCCGCAAAGGCCCAGCAACAAAGATCCTCCCACACGTCTTGCAGCATGCGCTGGTTGGGCTTCAGCGCGATGGCAGCAGCGGACATGCTGGGAGAGAAGCCCACGATAAGCCGTTCGGGCCAGGGCTTCTCCTGATGCTCCTCGCGATTGGGCACCTCCCAGTCCACGATGTGAGGCACGCTGTTTCCCCAAGTTATGACCAGTTGGCCGGGGATCAACTCCTCGTTGATACGCTTGAGGTGGGCCCCGTCGGGCCCAACCACGAAGCTCTCGAAGGGTAGGCTTCGAGGGAACAAGACCTCGAAAGGCCCACACACCGGGGACAAGTAGCTCTCGTCACCAAAGATGGCGACCCAGACCTGCTCGCGATGTCCCTCGTTTGGGATCGGTGGCTTCCGGTACGGACCCTGGCTCTTGACAGCCGGGCGAGCGACCGGAGCAGCTACTGGCTTTAGGCCAGGCTCCTTCTTGGCCTTGGGAGCCCACATTGATGAGCTTAGGCGCTCAACCTTGGCCTCGGCGGGTTTGGCGACAGGCGCCCTGGTCAACCCCTGCTCAGCAGCAGGTTCCTTGGTCTTCTTGGGCTCCAAGACGAGCTTGGAGAGAGGTCCGGAGAGAGACTCGGAGACTGGCTCCGAGGCTGGCTCATTGTCAGCCCACGACTTGGACACGGGCTTTTGAGTCTTGGACTCGGCGACAGTTGCCTCGGAACTGGAGGAGGGATCGGGGGTGGCCTTGGCCTCGGTTGCCTCGCTGGCAGCGTCGGAGGGAGCGTCGGGGGCGGTCACTTGAGTCTTCCCTTTGGGGGCAGAGTCACTTGAACCACCAGTTTCGGCGGCGGGCTTGTTGCTCTCGGCCGCGTTCTTGGCCATGAGCCACTCGTGGTACACCGGGGACCGACCGACACTCATGTCATTATAATTGGGGCGGTACTTGGCCCACGGCCAGTCGGGAGTCGAATGGCCTTGCGCTTGCAGATTCTTGACTGTAAGGCTGTTAGAAAGATGATAAAACACATGAAAGAAACTTACACCAAAAAGCCCAGAGGATCCGGTCCACAAGGAACTCGAAAGCCAGTTTCCCCACGGCTTTGAACTTGGAATTGTTGAGAGAAACGCACGCACTTTTGACGGATTCCTCTCGCATCATGTTCAAGGTAGCTTCCCCACCTTTGGGAAACATGTACTTGTAGTAGGCGCGCATGTGCTCACGCCGGGATCCCACGTTCGTGGGGTCAACATCACCAGGAGACAAGTGGAATTTCTTCCCACTGTCGCCTGGCGGGGCAAAGTCGACATACGTCTTTGGAGGGATATCCTTGACTTCTGTCTTGAGGATGTCCTTTGTCACCCGTCTCTCGGTCATTTTGCGCGTGGTTTGTGGTTTGTGGTGTGTGGTGTGTGGTGTGTGTTGTGCGCGTGTGTTGACAGAGTTGAAAGGTTGAAGTTGAAGTGAGCTTGAGGCGCACAAAAGTCGGCAGCTTGATTCACGATGAAAATGCCAGAAAATGGTTACGCCTGAACTTGCACAATGCCAAATGCGCGGATGCAAACAGGACATGGAAATTGAGGCAAACGACGTGCTGTACTTGCAGACGGTTGACGTGATGGTGGTGAACTCTTCACCATGGGACAGGATACTTGATCAAACGACGTAATGGATTAGAATTCACGCAACGGATTCAACAGTAAATCCACGGTTAATCATGCGATATCAGGTCAAATACAGTCAAATTCAAGGCACAATCAATGGATGAACACCCGTTTCTTTGTTTTTTCACCATCGTACATCGTACATAACATCGTTCGTGTCCTATGCTGCACCCGTTGCGTGCCCCGTTGCTTCCCCCGCCCATCACCACCGTACATTAAGGAGCCGACTGGCCATTACTGGCCGGTCATATACTCATCTTCCTGCCCCATGCCAGACCCGACGTCGAACTCGGGGCTTGAGGGACGTTCAAGTCGGTCCTCCAAAGCCTCGTCGTCGAGGTTGAAGGCCGGAGCTGGCTCCCTGTCGGTGGGAAGTGCCTGCTGCTGGACCCTGGCAAAGTTGGCACCCCGATCCGCCGCAGTGGCCAGAACACTTGGGTCCTCCCTGATCACCCCTGCCATGAAGGTGTGGAGCTTGTCCACTGCAGCGGAACGGGAAGCAAGTTTCTCGGCCGAGGCTCGAGCCTTGGACTTGAAGACCGTTGTTTTGGCGGTCTCCCAGTCCTTTGTGGCTGGGTCCACCGGCAGCTTGTTGCGATCCGAGTGACGGTCCAACGCCAGCTGGAGCTTGGCAACATCCTTTCGCATCGCCTTGGCGAAACTGGAGGACCAGGGAAAGGCCCGAGGGAGGGCAGGGTTCGGCATGCCCTCGATGAAGGCGCTGAATTGAAGCCACCAAGGCTTCCCGTTGAAGGGAGGCATGTTGGCACGGCCGTAAAGCAGCTCGTTGACCTGCTCGCGCGGCTGCATCTTGGAAATCACGGGGCAGTCCTTGACCTCATGCTCCAAAGTGTTGCACCGAGGACAGCCATCCATGATGCCTTTTTCGTTGCAGCTCAGGCACCAGGAGAGCTTGTGGCTGCTCGAGCCGCACTTGGCACACTTGGGCCCATCAGTTTGGGCCCCCGCGGACTGGCCTGCAGGCGGAACATCCTCCTCGATCTCCTCGTCACGGTCCTCGAGGACCTCAAGGACGCGGGACGGACATCTGGCCACATTTCTGTTCAGTGACAAAGTCTCCACGCTGTGTTGAAGGGTCCGGATCTCCATCCCCTTCTTCCGGCAGCTCGCCCACGTCTTGTTGTTGACGGGGTAAATCATCCCCGCGACCTTCCCGTCGTCGCTGTTCAGGGCCACCTGGCCAGCAAGGTGGGCAATGCTGTTGAGATGCCGAGTGGTGAATTCGTAGGCCCCTTCAATGTTGGGGAAAGGGGCCGCGAGTTCGTCCTGGCGGCCGCCACCTTGTCTTCGGTTGACAGGAAGGGCAGCCCGAACTTGACCAGACTTGTCGACGAAGACATCGGTATCCAAGGTTGGGACCACCAAGAGAGGGTCGCCCCCAGGGCGAAGACCCCCCAACATCATGGTGGGCACCTGGACATCTCTCGGGGAGCGATGTACCAGTTGGGTCCCAGGCTGGCTGGCAGCGGATTGTTCCCTTGCGGGCCCTCCCCGTCTACCGCCACCAACAGCAGTGTTGTTGGCATCGGACACGTTGGTGGGCCGACCCCGACTCTGGCCTCTGCCATATGGCTCCTGGCGGTTGTTGCTTCGGTTTCTGTTGTCTTTGGGCATTTTGTCGTCGTTGTGGTGGTGGTGGTGGTTGTTGTTGCTGTTGTTGTTGTGGTGGTGGTGGTGTGAGAGGGACAGGATTTGAAAGAGACGAGACAGCGTAGAAACTTCTGTCTTCAACTGAAAATTTTCAGCAGTTAGCCGCACTGAAAGAGTCAATTAGCCGTTTGAATTGACGGCGCCTCGTTGGTTCGAATGGTCGGCAACTGGCAACGGCTGGCAACCCCGCGGCATTTCACCAAGGCCGTCTCCGTCGTTTTCATCCTCAGCTCAGGGCCAAGGCGATAGACCATGGACGAAATATCTCGATGTTGAGCAGATTGCTGTACTACTACCACACTCCTGCACCAGGTTTAAATCCAGGGAATCCTACTATTCCGAGCGCTGGCTACTACCCAATCCGCATTGTGCTCTTTGAGTGATCACAGACAGTCCTGATTACAACATCCGAATCTGATTCTACAGCTCTCCATAACTGAACAATTGACCTTATCTACTGATCTTAATGCTGTAGAAGACGTGGTCCAGATCAACTGACTTCATATCCGAGCTATCACGCAGCCATGAATGCCCAAAATAGAATCGTGTGCTGAGAGATCAAGGAATTCTGATTCAGTTATGCGGATAGCGATACTCATTTACTAAGTAAACTATTTTAAGAATCCATGCTTACACCACCATATTAATGTATTAAAATCAGATATTTGTAGAATAATATCATCTCCCAGCCGTACGTTTCCTGAACTGGCCTTGATCTGATCGACCCATTGGACAGTTCGATTCTCAGGGTGGACTATCAGAACCCCCCGAGGCTGGTAATTAAAGCCCAAAATTAACCCTTGGTCAGACTGCATTGAGTTGTCAAATGCGGGCTCATCTGTGTACAGGCCCTTGACCACTTCGGCAGCTTTAGAGTCTGAGGCCTTTATGGCTCTAAGAACTCGGCTGACACGAGACATTGTAAGGGGCCAGATGCTTCCCAAATATGTAGCCACGATGCCCATTGCGATGCGATGGACAAGATGGAGCTCACTTCTCGGCATCAACTCCGCAAACGCCTCGAGGAGCATCCTGACCACAATTAATGGGCAGTAAATTGCGTCCTTGAGTGCCTCATTCAGGGCACACAGAACTCCCCAGAGCCTTGGGACGTCTCCACTCAGTATAGTGGCCAACGCATCTAGCATAATGGCTCCGGCCCCGCGAGTATCCGCCGTTTGCTTGAGGGACTCGGCGGATGACAGCGAGGGCAGCATCCTCCAAGACTTGGAAGCTTCGGAACCCGTTTCACTGAACGGATCCTCGCTGACCCTTTTCAGGAGTGTCTGTAGGTGAAGCTCTGTGCCAACTCCAGCCATACTCATGAGGGAGACGGCTGCGTCCGTCTTTCCCATGCCAACACGGCGAGCCTCGGCCGTCTCGGACCGGGAACTTGCGAGCGCTACGGCCGAGCACTGCAAGGTCTTCTCCAGTTCCTGTGACCTGACTTGGACGTCTGTGACCTGACGAGTGGAGTCACGGAGCTGCTCTCGGACTGTGGCAATCTCCTGTGCCGAGTCTTGCAGGTCCTTTCGAAAAGCAGCGAGCTCTCGAGTAGAGTCCCGCAACCTCTCTTCACAGTCCTTCAGGTCTGATTGGACCTGCGTGAGTTGCTGAGTGGAGCCGTGCAACTCTTGTTGAACATTGGTGAGCTGTCGGGTCACGCTCATAACCTCTTCTTCTCGATCGCGAAGGGCCGAGCGGGCTTCGGTCAGCTCATGGGCGGACTCCCGACCCTGTTTGGACATGTCCCCCCAGGCCTCCGTGAGCTGTCGGGTGGCGTCGCGAATCTCTTGCTCTCGATCGCGAAGATCTGACCGAACCTCGGTCAGCTCCCTGGCCGATTCTTGACCTTGAATGACCAGTTCCTCTCGAATCTGTTTGAGGTCGAGCGCCGAACTCCGGAGCCTGTCTTCCCGGCTCTGCAAATCCTCTCGGACCTCTTTGAGCTGCCGGGAGGAATCTTCCATCTCCTCCCGAGCCTGTTCGAGCTGTCGGATGGAGTCACCCAACTCTTCGCGTACAGCTTTGAGCTGTTGCGCCGAGTCTCGCAACTTCTCGTTACGGTCTCGCAGCACGTCCCGATGGGCTGCGATCTCAAGATCTCGGGCTCCCAGCTTCGTATTAGCGGTTGTCAAATCCGCGTCCCTTTCGCTCAGAGCCTCCAAGCACGCATTGAGCTCTTGTGACTTATCCTCCAGGTCCAGTCGGATCGTGGTGATCTCAATCCTTTGTTCCTGGACGACACCGTCCACCCTGGCGACTCCAGCTGCGGATTGGGCGGCCTCGAACTTTAAGCGCCTCACCGTGGCTTTCTCTGCGGCCAAGTCTTCTTCGAGGCGATCACGACCCCTTGATAGGATGTCAATGGATCCAGCCTTGACTTTGATGTCTTGTCGGGCTGCCTCCAGCTCGTGCTCGAGTTGCGAAACACGAGACTCCAGGTCCAACACTTTGGGTGGAGGACGGGAGCTCTTGAAGCCGAGCAGTTGGCTCGGCTGCGTGCAATCGACTCCGTGCAGCTCAGCCTCAGCCGCATGGGCTGCTGCATCCAGCGCCTTCTGGACTTCCGGCGTCAAGGTGCCCGACGCCCCAAGAGCTTCCAGGGCTTGTTGGAACTCATGCTGGTTTCTTCCAAGCCGTACAATGACTTGGAGAAAGCCGTCGCGCGGAGCCGACATGGGCTGACGGGCCTTGTCCGCAGCATTAGCTGTCTCTATGAGCCGCGCATCCATTGCCTTGAACCGATCAGCGTCGGTACGGACGTCTTGAATTTGGTTGGCCATCTCGACGTATCGATTGGACCATCCCGAGACTTTCTCTCGGGCGCTGGGGGTGTAACCAGCCTCGACTGCCTTGTCAATGGCGCCGCGACGCATTTTCTTCAGCGCCTCTTCCATCGTCTTCATGTTAAGCGTGACCTCGGCCACGCGGGTCTTGACCACGTCAGGGTCGAACAGCGCCAGGCCCTGGGAGCCCAATGTCAATGTCGTTTGATTCATCGTGTCGCTGTTCTTTGTGGGTTGAATCCATTGCGAAGACCTGTGCGCCAGGGCTGTGTCTTAATGTGTGGTGCTTCGCCATCGGGAAGGTGCTCCTTCCTCCAGTCCTGCCTCACATTGCATGCTACCATCACTGCCCGCGGCCACTGGAACTGGCATCCATGTGCCTACTTGACGATGAGAAAGTAGAAACCTGAAGGGCATCGGGGAAGCTTTAGAGTCTGCCATTGTGATAACCTCAGTTGCGTGGTGAGCCATGGACGCATGACAATGTCCTGGGTCGACCAATGTCCCTGGTGGCAGTGTCCCTGGTGGCAGTGGGAGATTTATCAGGGGCGGTTATTGACTACAGGGCACATTTGAAATTGGAGTATATGTATAATCACTTGTGGGAGCCGTAATAAGTGTACATTGTTAGCATCTTTGGGTCCATCTCCGCCACACTTACGTCACTTGGGTGAACCGACAGAACTTGTCTCCAGGGCGCAATGATTGTATTTTCAGCTGCATGGGGATTTGGTGGAGCTCGGCCTCTAGCTAAGTACCCAGAATTTGCCTCGCTACTCCGCCGAACCTCCACGAGGGCCTTGCATAGGCCGGTACTTGTTGAGAGTGTTGGTGAAGAACGTTTGCCGTTCATTCGATGCGACACCGTTCGGAGCTATCTCGGGATAATCGGGCTCCAGTTGCACGTTGTTGTCTCGGCCATAAAACAGCATGTATCGCTTGGTAGATGCAGTTGCAATGGACCATTTGCTGTTGATGAATGCTTGCCTGTTTGTGTTGATGGTGGCCATGCGGCCATCCACGGCGTACAAGCGAACGTAATCCAAGCCTTTGCCAGTCGAATGACCCAACTGGGCGATTGCGATGAGAGCATACCGTGAGTGGCTATCAGGGATGCAAGAATATCCCTCTAAGCGAGTAAAGGGCATCTCGAAAGTTCGCAGCTCGTTGAAGGACCGAGTTGGCTGGTCGGGATTGTCGATGTACAAGACGCGGACAATGGCGGGTCGATTGCACATGAGGAAAGCCTTCCGATCTCCCCATTTGCGCTCGCCAAACTCTGCTTCCACGGCCTTTTGAAGGGAAAGGCCAGGATTCTCACGGCAGTTCATCTCGATTTGGCTGCATTGAGCGATTTCGCGTGGCTGCCAAGGGATAACGCGCCACACACTGTCCCCTTCATGCTTCTCCAGGCGTGAACGGAAAAGGTGGAATTCCGGGCGAGACCAGAAGGTGTCGACCATGATAAGAGAACAGCAGAGGTCGATGAAATATTTCGAGTCTTCAACGTTGTGTTCAAGCGCGCCGACTATGGCCTCCTTCTTCTCTGCGGCCTGTCGAGCCTTTGCTTCGTCTGTGGCCGGGATCGGAGTGTCCAACATCTGCCAGGCGTAACGTAGGATGGGATTCCGCTTCTCGGCATCCGCAAACGACTCGTCCTCGAGAAACTTCTTGGGCATGAAGGCGTAAATGCGCCGGATGACGGCGACGACGCAGTCGAACCCTCTCGTGTCGCAGCCAACGGCGGTGGAGCCGGTCTCGGGAGGCTGCTGCATCTGCAGGATCCAGCGCGCGAATTCCATCTCTTGAGAGAGGCCAAGCTGGTTCCGAATGTCGTTTTTGGGATCCATGTTGGGGATGCGGTTGAAGGAGCGGTTTTGGATGCGATCGGGAGGTGATGAGTGAGGTGATTTGGCGTGCAAGAGGCAAGACTGAATTGGTTGTTGGAGGCGTGTTCGGATTCTGACGAGTTTCCAACGAACAGTATTTATGATTCACAGCAAAATCCACGGCTTTTGTTAATGCCGTTGATAACCCGCTAACATAATTCTCCCAGGTAGTAGCCTACGAATTATGCAGCGGAATATGTGACTTGGCTGCTTCTCAGAATTCCACTCACCTTGCGCTACTCGCACCCACAATACCTGGCGTAAATGAAAGTGCGTCAATATGTTATATAACTAAATTGACCTCGTTATGTGATTCCATGTAGTTCCGTGGGAGAACGATTATAATCTACTGGTAGTAAAGATACAGATAGCCCTCTTTAAAAATAAGAGAGAGTAGAAATATCTAGGAAGAATTAAGATAGGATAAGTAAGATATTTCTAAGTGTATGGCTATACGCCTAGTAAATTAATTACTTATCCTACCTAAGAAAAGTTAAGGTAGGATAAGTGGGATATTTCTAAGCGTATAGCTATACGCCTAGTAAATTAATTACTTATCTTACCTAAGAAAAGTTAAGGTAGGATAAGTGGGATATTTCTGAGTGTATGGCTATATGCCTNGATAAATTAATTACTTATCCTACCTAAGAATATATAATAATTAATTGAAAGTAAGATAAGTAATTAATTTACTAGGTATATAGCTATATGTCTAGTAAATTAAACACTTATCTTATCTAGAAAATAAATAAGAAATTCAAGGTAGGATAAGTGGAATATTTCTGAGTGTATAGCTATATATCTAGTTAATTAATTACTTATCCTACCTAAGAAATAATTAATTAAAGGTAGGATAAGTAATTTACTAGGCATATGGCCATACATCTAGTAAATTAAATAATTATCCTACCAAGAAAATAAATAAGAAATTCAAGGTAGGATAAGTGGGATTTTTCTAAGCTTATGGTATACGCCTTAGAAATATCTCACACTACATCCATTGTGCAGCTGTTTGACTCCCGCCGTTCAATCCTCGAGGGTATCAACATCAGGCGGCTGACATGTCCGAGGTTTACTCCCCAGGTCACCGGGACTGCTGGGTGTATTTCCCTACAGTATTTCCCTTAGTAATTGTTGCTTTGCTTACATCTGCTATTCCATACAACCAACTGCGAGAAGTGTTGAAGAAACTGTGGAACAGTGTACAAGTATCGGTCACGGCAAGAGATTAAACCTCGGTTCCCATATATATACAATCTTCTAGCGCACGGAACACTACCACTTGGAGCTAACAGCTACGCCCGATTTTGCTCTTCAGTGAATATCATCGCACTTGAGTACCCGGCGCGGAAGGCGGAAGGACGGATGTAAGCGCCGGCCCGACATCCGCCCCGCTCCGGTACGGACCGTATCATCGGACGGCGTCTCTAACTGCATCACATTTCGGATTTCTTGCGTCATTCAGTGTTGGGTGGCTCAGAACAAGCAAGCCGATAGGGATTTAATTACGGCCTATGTCAAAGATGGTGTGCGAGATCAATTCCCCCGCCCGCATCCAGCAAAGCAAATAAGTTCAAGGCCGATCCCGAGTCCGCTTCCCACCCAATGTTCCCTCCCCAGTAGCTCGCATCTGGCGTTTGTAGCAGGGAATCGCTTATGCCGAGAAAGGCGGCATCCAAATCCCCAAACCGGGGAGATGCCATGCCTTGAAGCCCGTTGTGCTGGAGAAATGATCGATCGAGCGACTCTCTAGACCTGGGGTTCGGCGCAGGGCTGGGTGCGTGTGTGTTGGTTTGTGAGGCTGGAGACATGGACACCATGTCAGCGTCGCATGGGATAAGCCCGAAGAGCTGGCTTGAACTTTCGGTGCGCCGCATTCGTTCTTGCAGCTCACGCTTCTCGAGCGACTCCAAGGCGGTTGTGAGAAGCGATTGGGCAATGAGCGAGTACTGGCGTGCATGGGTGTCGTGTTTGGAGCAGTGATCGAGTGCTTGGATGGACATGCGAGTGTACTTTTCCAAGATGCGGCCAAAGCCGCCGAGGAGACCTATGCCGAGTACAAGCGAACTTGCAAACAGCCATGATCTGAGAGGTCAGAATAATGCGGAACGGATACAGGACAGCGGCACTTACACCAAGATAGGAACCCGCCCGACCAGGGCCCCTCTTTGAATCAGATCCAAGATTGGATCCACCATTAAGCTTGCAGCATCGACACACGCATCCGCCAACCTCAACTTTCCGGGCGCTGCGGTCCGACCGGGTGATGGTTCGGATGTGTCTGACAGCCGCTGGCAGAGCTCGTACATCAGGAAAGGTCGTGACACAAGCATCACAGCGTAGTAGTATGTTGATAGGATCTGACATGCGCCGCTGACCTGGGCCTGGTCGTGAATCGTCGGGTCGGCGAGGACGTCTTTGAGCGGCTTAAGCCATCTCAGCGACCAATCCCGCAGCTGCAGAGAGATTCCCTCGGTCAATTGCAGGGATATTTTCCTCCTCGAGTAGATTTCGGTTACGACCCCCTCGAGGATAAGGAATATCTGGACCGACGCGTGTAGAAGATCGGGCACGTCGTTGGTATTGTCCTCGGCGGCATGGTACGGCACAGTGCAGTCGACGTCGGATGTCGCCGGCGGCCGACCCATGGAAGTGCTCAAGAACAGATCCACCACCCGTAAACTCTTCCAGAGGCGGTCCCTTTGCCGGTGGACGTCGGGTCCGAATCTGGCATTGACTTCTGTTCTGTGGATTCCGATGGAGTAGGCAGCGCGGACGGCGATGCCGAAGAATAGGAACGCGCCGTTGATCTGGCAGGAACAAAGCATGTAGATGGTGACGAGAGTAAAGGCCTGGACGGCGGTGACGCTGAGATTTCCACTCAAATTCGAGAATGCCTTGTCGCGCGCGTACTCAAAGTAGTCCTGGGCAAGCTCCTCGTCGTCCATCTGACACCCGATGGCCAGGACGAGGAAATTGACTATTGACGTCGCATCGTCGGGTTTTTGGGTGAGATTTGCCCACAGAACCAGGTCACCGAGAAGTCTGCTGTTGTCGAACAAGTCAACCAGCCCCGTCGACGTTGACAGGTACGTCGACACGGCGAGAGGGATCTGATCCGGCCGCACGGTCGGCACGCGATGGTCTCCTGACGTACGGAGGGATTGGTGCGCAGGCGCATTTTCAAGAACCGAATACCGACTCGACTGCGGGGCGAAGGCATTTGGTCCGATCTTTTGTGTGACGAGCTGGCGGACGGATTGAAAGAACGACAGCGGCGCGCAGTCCCCCACAAAGATCAGCTTGCCCTGGGCATCGCAGACCAGGCGCGC
>JAANBB010000474.1:0-29358 GCA_014621425.1 Cylindrodendrum hubeiense | reverse complement strand
GACTGTTCTCTCACCACATCCCCGTCGCCTTCTCTCGCCGTCGCTTTGACCCAATCCCCCGCACGCGCCCCCGGCTAGCGGCCTTCGAGAAGGCTTCCAACCCGGGGCTGACGAGATGGGTGCGCGTCGGTCGTCCTGGGCGCGCCCGCGCAGCGCTCGCTGGGTCGGAGCTCGTTTCGGCGAGCCCGGTGCAGAATTTTCCGCCCAGCACGGTCGACGTGCCGTCATGCGACGTCGGGCTCCGTCTTGGCGCCCGCCGTGGTGTCGAGGGAGCGCCGGGCGACGCTCCGTCGAGGGCGCCCGGTGTGTGAGTGCACCGCGATGCGCCAGTGCGGGCGAGATGGCCCCCTTGGACGAGTTGGTCGCGACTACGCTCTCTCTCCGCGGCTCTAGGCCTCTGCTGCTCGCGGCCGACCAGCATGTTGACGTAAAAACTACCACGCTCCCCAACCCAATCTCAAACTCACTCTGCGGAGAAGCCGTTTAGGTGTATGGGGATGACGGGGCCGACAGCCCACCGCACTGGCAGCACCACTCGCCGGATTGTGCCTCAACCGTGGCCCATTGTCCATTTCCCCAACATGCTCCAGGGCCAGCACTGGACATTGCAGGCTCTTGGCTCCTCTTTTTCTGGATCCAGCGTCCCTTGCTGCCCTCGCTGCTCCAGCCGTGCGCGGCTCCGTCGCGGGTTTCGGTGACACATCGCAACGCGCCGCCAGCCAAGCAGAGGCCGGCGTTGCGGCTCTGTGGAGGCTCCGTCGTAGCACTGCCGGTCCCGCATTAGGTAAACGGAATTGCTGTAAATGGCCATCCTCCCAGGCGTCCGCTTCACCACCACGCCTAGCCTCTGGCGAGCCGGCTTTCGGCACCCCGTCGAGGGACACGACGCCTAGGGGGCGACAGAATTGCCCATTTGGCCTCGTCGTGACTTGCCCGTTGCCAATGAATCTCGTCATCAACCCTGTGCCCGGTCGCCGCGAGCACAATCCAGCTTCCTGTGGGGAACGCTCGCCGGTCTGGGGTTCTGGGGGGGTCTGGCGCCGTCATCATCACCATGGCCGCCATGTCCACCATCGTCTCCCTAGCACACTTAGCATCCCGGCATCACGCCCACGAGCAGGGTTCTCCGTGCTCGCTAGCTAGTCTGTTTGCCTCCCCGACCCTGAGATGCCTTCTCGCTGTCCCCTCTGCTCTCTCTGCTCTCTCCCCGAACCCGCCGAGCGTCCTCCGCCTCCTCAAAGCGGTAATTCAGAGCACCCGCGGTGGGCCCCGATACCCTCGACCCACAGCCCGTCTTTGGTGCACTCTACCACAAAGTTCGGTCTCACTCTCGGTACGAAACTATTTGCCCTTCCCTGTCTCCCGCTCTCTCTCTATCTCCCCYCCTCCCCCCATCCGTAAGGCCTCGTCCTACATAGAGCCTCCAGCTACATAAAGCCTCCAACTCTCCCCTCTCTCTCAACCATTCATTCCCACACTCTCTTCACTTCACTCGATTGAACCATCAAAGACCCATATCAACTGGGCTCCCCCCTCTCCATTCACTCATCTATCCTTCCCACTCACACACCCCACATCTCACAATCATGGACAACATCCTGAACACGTCCGCCGACCACTCATCGGACCGCAAGAGCCAAGAAAAGGTCCGCGAGACCAATTCGCGGGAGATGTTTGACAACACCGCCATTGGCGAGGTCGCCGAGCTCGATGAGCGAACCCGCGCCGACCTAGAGAAGCAAAAGGCCGCCGAGGGCAACGCCCACTTCCACCGTCTCGGCTGGAAGCGTCTCACCGTCGTCCTGATCGTCGAGGCCATCGCCCTCGGCTGTCTCAGTCTCCCTTCTGCTTTCGCTACCCTGGGCATGGTTGCCGGAACTATCCTCTGTGTTGGCCTCGGTCTCGTCGCCATCTACACCAGTTACGTCGTCGGACAGGTCAAGCTGGCCTACCCCCACGTCTCCCACTATGCTGATGCTGGTCAACTCATGATGGGCAAGTTCGGCTACGAGCTGGTCGGTGTCATGTTCTCCCTGCAACTCATCTTCCTGGTCGGATCCCACTGCTTGACTGGTACCATTGCTTTCCTCAACATCACTGACAACGGCGCCTGCTCCGTCGTCTTTGGTGTCGTCTCTGCCATCATCCTCCTCATCATTGCCATCCCGCCCTCCTTCGCCGAAGTCGCCATTCTCGGCTACATTGACTTCGTCTCCATCGCCCTCGCCGTCGGCATCACCATCATCGCCACTGGCATCAAGGCCGGAGATTCCGCTGGTGGTCTCTCCGCTGTCGATTGGTCCGCCTGGCCCAAGGAAGGCCTCACCTTCACCGAGGCCTTCATCGCCATCACCAACATCGTCTTCGCCTACTCCTTCGCCGTCTGCCAGTTCTCCTTCATGGACGAGATGCACACTCCCCAGGACTTCGTCAAGTCCATCTGGGCCCTCGGTCTCATTGAGATTGCCATCTACACCCTGACCGGCGCTCTCATCTACGCCTTTGTTGGCCAGGATGTCAAGTCTCCCGCTCTTCTCTCCGCCGGTGATCTCATCTCCAAGGTCGCTTTCGGTATCGCTCTCCCTGTCATCTTCATCTCGGGATCCATCAACACCACTGTCGTCAGCCGTTACCTTCACGCCCGCTTCTTCAAGGACTCCATCATCCGCTACATCAACACCAAGATGGGATGGATCACCTGGTTGGCTCTCATTACTGTCATCACCGTCGTCGCCTTCGTCATTGCCGAGGCCATTCCCTTCTTCAGCGATCTTCTCTCCATCTCCTCCTCTCTCTTCATTTCCGGATTCACCTTCTACTTCCCCGCCATCATGTGGTTCATGCTCATCCGCAAGGGCCCCTGGTACTCTAAGGAGAACCTGCCATTGGCCATTGCCAACGCCCTCATCTTCATCATTGGAATGATTGTTCTCGTTGGCGGCACCTACGCTAGCATTGACGATATTGTAAGTTGCTCCCATTCTCTTGTCTCGCCGTCCATTACTAACCTCCTCTTAGGTCAGCCAGTTCCGCGACGGTAGCGTTCGTGGCGTCTTCACTTGCGCACCCATTGGTTAAGCGTATTCCTTATTGAAGCGTTCGTTGTTATAATAGCAAGTTAGATTTATTGAACATTTACATATTACATTTGTGCCAATTGTTATGCCTATTGCTTTAGCGAGCAATCGTACAGTCCCTGGTTCCTATCCTTGGTTCATATCCCTGGTTCCTATCCTTGGTTCATATCCCTGGTCCCTACCCCAAGATTGCTAAGCAAACTTCATCATATTGCATCGGTGAGGATAGTCAAGTGTCAACGTGTTCCATCTAGCTGCTGATGACACCATTGATTCGACAACTAGGATGACCCGATGGTAGAGTCGTACCTGCAGCCCGCTCTATCGGTCAGTGCCGCTCCCCAATCATTGATGGAATCCTTATTCGCGAATCGTGGCTTGCAGGGAACATTGATGACCCGACTTCGACCCTCGGATTGATGAGTTTTGATTCCATCTTTGGAGTTTCCAAACCCTGAGTACTTTTCTCGAAGGGTGACCCCATCAATACATTAGTGACTTTAACAGCCAAATCACTCGACCTTGACCAGCTTCCACCACTACGAGCCTAGTATACGGCTAACCCCTTGAACGTCGATGTATGCAATCGGACCTACCCTCTTCAACAAATGTGATCCCAAGCTCCGGTCCACTTGCGGCAATACTTAGATGGTCAATTTTTTAGGATCATTACTGGGAAGAGACCCTAGTCGACGACAGGGGTCAAAGCCAAAAGCCTATACACTGTCGTTTGTAATCAACAAAGGGGGCCACAAGGAGTCTGGGAAATTATTAAAGTAGGAGCGGAAAAATGTCAAGCTAATGAGGAAAATCACCAACTGTCTGCGATACAACGCATTCAAATTTGCTACGAGTGCTCCTCCACCCTGATTCTGATGCTCCATTACTGAAACTCGAGCAATAAGTAGAACATGAAATTCCATATACGCGGGGTTCCTCATTAGGATAATCTCCCGCCAACCACGGATTAAACATATATAATGAACCGGTCCTACCACATTTGTGCCTATAAAAGTTCACTACAAACAACTCGACGGGATCCATATTTTGAACCCCGCATCTCCCATGAACTGAATCTGGTTTCGCTCAAATCGACACTGATTGAGCTTACTCAAAGTTCATCTCTTGTAATGGCCAACTCTAATGAGTTGTCAGCCTCTTGGCCGGCTTTGAGCACCACTGATGAAATCGCAGTCGTGTGATAATCTGCACTGCCGGGGCACTCCGCTGAACCACAGATCTGACTCTCATTACAGGATCCACGTTTCAATGATGAAGATGAGGAGCCTTCTCTTGGTACTGACGAGTGCGTTATAGTAAGAACATCAAGTTGGAGCTTTAGGGATGACGATTATCTATACATATCTTTCTACCACTTCAATCAGCTCAACCCTTTGGAGTATCACAAGGTACATGGAAGGACATACCAAAACCTCAAGGCCCCTGAATATTGGTATTAACACTTGTTCTTCAAATAGTGGTTTGGTGGAAAGCTGTTTGTCGAAGACTGACTGAGGAGAGACTATCAGGGCGCCTAATGACCCACAGCAGAACGGAGGGCTGGACATAAAGGAAGTACCGAGGCCGCCTAAAGAATATTCCCAGCTGCAACAGAAAGTAATTATCCACCAGCCGTCACATGCTATTCCTAGCACTTGATAACAAATTGTTCCTCGCACCTCTAGAGAATCCGCAATAGTTTCTCGATGTTGACACTGGAACAGGTATCTGGGCTATGTAAGTCAAATGTGTGTTCTGTGGGAAGCTCTAATCATTGGGCTAGCGGTTTCCTCGACGAATTTCCAGAGGCAGAGGTGATAGGCGCCGACCTTTCGCCCATCCAGCCAGCCTGGGCGCCGCCGAACTGCAAATTCGAGTTGGATGATACTACACAGGAGTGGACATTCCCAGATCATAGCCTCGAATATATTCACATCCGCTAAATGCTGGTGTGTTTTAAGGATTGGACTCAGATACGTAGAGTGTGCTATCGGTACCTCAAACCAGGCGGCTGGCTGGAACATCAAGATTGCAGCTCACTCTTGCAATCGGATGATGGGCCCTTACCTGCGACAATATCTTTGTCGAGCGGCACGAGTTGTTCGACCGAGTCAGCTAGAAGACAGGACTGGATTTCGCCGTAATTTCTAACGATAAGCTTGTGGAGCGAATGGGAGAAGCTGGATTTAATGATACCCAGACGAAAATGATCAAGTTGCCTGTAGGCAGCTGGCCGGCGGATAAGAGATGGAACGAGGTTGGGCAGTTTTACAAATTGTCTCTCGAAACTGGCTTAGAAGGATTTGGCCTGTATATGCTAACCAGTACCATGGGCTGGGAGTACACCGATGTCTAAGCATGGTTGGGCAGAGTTCGGGAGGCGCTCACAAACAAGAAGTCTCATACTTATTGCACCTGATATGTGTTTCTCTTCTAGAAGCGATAACATCTGATACAGAGCTGACATCGAAAGGATAACCGCATTTTCTCAAAAGCAGAAGGTTTAGCATAGTCTCAATAGCCTCAGCTAGCTGCGTTTATATGATCCACTTGCTATCGCACCTATGCATGGCACCCGCGGTCCCCAGTACGCCCTCCAAGCATCGCTTCACCGCCGCCAACTAGTTCGTGTGTTGTTTTGAAAACCGAAGCAGTGATGATAGTCACCCAATCTCTCTAACTTTATCTCTCAGCACAGCTTTACTTATTCAGATTAAGCTCTGCTTGTTATATTGAGTCTTAGCGTATGAATCTCCCCACAGCTCCAGATCTTGGGCGCATTCAGGACGACGTTCCGCCATGTTAAGGCAGCGTTGAGGTCTGCATCAACGACGATTTAAATACTCGTACGTGATTATGCCACTGCATTGCTCTAGAACTGGATCTGCAAAGCTAACGAGATGCCATTGGTAGCCGCTGATTGTAAAATGATTTACTTCATTCAGAGAATGCAGATGGGGATAATAATCACGGAGTTTGCGCCCTCTTATCAACAAATGCCAGCCACCCTACTCCAATCTATCAGTACTCCGGTAAAGAATTTTGCTTCATTCCTTAATCAATCGGTGAACTCGGGTGAGACGCCCAATATGAGGTGGGATATTAATCGGGATTAGGTAGACACTGGTGCAAACAGAGCCTAGAGGATTCGAAGCATGGTTAAGATCCAAATGTGAGCTCAAGTAGGGATAAAGTAGCCTGAGTAATTATTAAGATAATCATTCAGTACCTTATAATGAAACGAAAGATGTTCTCTCACAGAGTAGCTTTTGTAGAGTGAGAATGACAACATGAGCCTAGATGGGTAAAAGGTTGCGTGATAATTCTCCTCCCTCCGTTGGAAACTTGAGAATGAGAATGACGTGCTTTCTGGCTTGGGGTATGCTTTTGGTTCAGCGCAACCACTAATAAGGAACACTTCTAAAATTGGATGTCTTACCTGGGTTGCCCGAATAATGCGTAGGTACGTGATGCTAGTCTTTAATAAGTTGGTTATTGCCGTTTTAGTACTAGAACCTTCGGCCAACATTGAAGAATACCTTATGTCGACGCGCCGGCAGGCACTTACGCATCCAAGAAACATCAATGGCGCATCGTGGTGTGCCAGTTGATGAATGATCGTGGGATTGGTAATCGTTTTGAATCATGACGTACGTGGCTGAGCAGACCTCGGTTGACGTTTTCAGTTGGCGTTTTCGGTTGAGGCTTTGAGCTGAGATTCGTTGTCCCTTAATAATAAACTTTATTCCCATTCCTCGGGCCTCTTCTAGGCTTAATGCATCAAACATCCTTCCTCTCATAGATGAGGATTCCGGCACAATTTCCTAAAGTGCATTGCGCAGACTCTGTTCAAGCAACATGACGCTCAAGGCACTCGCAGTGCTCCCACTTCTATCACTACGCCCCTTGATACAGGGGGTGCGAGGGTAAGATCAGACCACTCGACCCCCGCGGCCATGACCCTACTGACTATGCCCAAAGTAACGGAAACATTACACTTTCCTTTTATGAAGACGGTCAGGAAGAGTTGTGCCGGACCGATGACGCATTAAACGGCCTCATCCTCACGACATCCAGCCTCCCGTCACAATATACCTGCTTTAACCTCTCGGAAATATTTTCACAATCTAACGACACCGGATTTCAAAATGCCACAGAAAAGAGTTATGACTCAAACGGCGACCTAATCAAACCCAACGGCGTCGATTGGCTCATCTACAATCGCGACTTGTATGACTCTAACTCGAATTATTCTCGTGTCTGGTATAATCAGGTCAATAAGACGGGTGTAATCAAGGCTGGTGAAGAGGCTCCATGGGTGTTCTATGTATATGCATTTCCAGACTGTGAACAGGTCGGCGGTGAAGATGCCGACGAGGACCAGCACCCTTGGTTCGAAACGAGTTGTCAGACTGGGTCCGGCGGCCAGTGTCGGACACTCCCGTACTCGATTCAGAGCTTCGCGATTCATACAGCAAGCAAGTACAATGCTAGGCACGGCCATTGTGAGGTCTGGGCGTATAAGGGAGCTGCAAAGAGGTTTGGCCAACGAATTTCAGCATTAGTTGCAATCTCAGTAACTGTAACCGCATTCCTCGTACTATAGCTGGGGACAAGGTACAGATAATTTATATAATGGTGCCAATACACTTAGACCAGGTTCTGAATGACAGGAATATATGACGAACGCACCGGTATTGCGAGGTTGATGCCCTAAATCTTGCTAGATAGGTGAGGAAGCCTTTGGAGCACAACAATATGTTGAAGTAGTCACGATTGTCGCAACTTGATGAGCCTGTTTAGATTTCCGAGAACCTAGAAAGAATCGTCTTCGACAACTAAGCAATAATCACGGAAGAGTTCATTGGAGGCGCGCGCATAAGCCAATGGTGGCGCAAGTTCTTCTGCAACTGGGTCTTAAAATTGAACATTCTGAATACAGTCACGACGTTCACTGTTCCTCCAAAAACCCGAGTTCGTTGCCTATCTATCAATGGCGCTACTTATGTGCCAGATGAACCGGATCCGGATTGGTAAGATACCCGTCTTTTCTAAGATATATTCGGAACATATCTCATTGTGTAACAACTGGCACAAGTCATAAGCTTGGCTCACCACCGCCCACCATTTTGACTTCAGGTTATCGTGTCCATTTTGATGGAGGCCCTATAGTGCCAGAATGATAGCGAGACTAATACCAATCTACGCGCCCGCCTCAGATGGGATGGACAGCACACAGGGTCCATCCAAGTTCACTGCAATTTTAGTCCTTCAAGGAGAGTTGAGCTACGCCAATGAACCGCCGCGAAGATATCACATACTAGCACTGCAATTTTAGCACTTCAAGGAGAGTTGAGCTACGCCACTGAACCACCACTGAGATATCACATCGGGGGGATACTAGCACCGCAATTTCAGCGCCGGGAGTTGGGATAAGATCTCCTCCCAGTCTCCTGTGCGAGAGGAAATCGCTACATGGCGGCGACGGACCACGTTGTAATTCCTTTTCTCTAACAAGCGAGACCATGCTATTCAAAATGTGAGTTAATATGCTAGAGGTCTGCCGAGTCAAGAGTACGGCCACAAGGACCATGTGCCTCCTTCACACTGCGCATGATGCCTTCGTCATGCGCGCGATTCAGGGTGTCCGGGAATCGAACATGGAGGATCGAATAGACAGCATTATAGTGAACATGAATGCAGATTTGGCAGTTTCACTACCTCGAGCCCGGTTATGACACGTGCGGCGCAGCAAAACCCGGCTGTGTCGATCGTCATGGATTTGAATGTCGGCAGGCTGCATCTTGCATACACTGCCTTGCTTTAGTGTATTTCTCACCAATCTCTGTGCAACTTGCAATGCAGAAAGTAGTCCAACCACAGTCCTTTTGCAAACCGAGGGTACATGCTGGCCATTAGTAGTTGGAATAAAATCGGGTTGTCTCGACGCGACATGTCTTCGGACAAGAGACATGAAATACTTGGCACATCTTTCACCTCCCTAAGCAATAATCAAATCCTCGGCTAGCTGCATGGCTAGAGGGCTGCTTGGAATACACCCGGAAGTAGAAAACTAGTTGTTGTAATATCGACTGTCAATGGTACCTCTTGCACTCTATTTGATGTAAGTTACTTCGACCTGAGATGTTGGTACCTGTGTGGTTACCCTAGCTGAACATAACAATTCAGGTCACCTTATCGGAATCTTCTCCTCGTAATTCATTCATTAATTCAAACGATCACCCTCAGGCACCATGGAAGTCGTTCAATTGAACGAGCCGTTTAAGATTGTTAATGGTAAACGTCGATTGGTGAGCTACTTTCCCAAAACTGTTTAAGTTCGCTGACCTTCATTTTGCCCGTCGCCATGCCACACAATCATCTTGAGTAGCTACGTCCTCGAGGCCCTAGAGTTAGCTGCCAGGTTGGACGTTAATATCTTACGGAAATTAAGGCGTGGCTTAATTCCCCCCTCCCCCTGAACGACGGCAGGGTGATTTCGATTTCCGTGGTGCGGATCTTGGAGACCTCATGACGTTTTCTTTTCTCGGAAGACGAATCAAAGTAAATCACACTCTACTTCTCGCGATAAGTAGGAATCTGTCGGTGGGCAGTCTTAGAGCAAGCGGCTCAAGTGAGATTTACCAGCGGATTTAAACACTTTCCTGTCGCATGGGGTTCGGATCCACTACCTCAGTCTCATCTACCCAAAAGCCAAATCTATCGGGTATAGAATCAATGGTGTCTCCCGCAGTCCACGTAGGTGCGTCCCATGTTTTCGGCTAACCAGATCGCCCGCTTGAGCGTTCACGTTAAGGTCCATAAAAGACTGGGGGGACGTGTTCAGGCAACAACTTCCGGTAGCGGCTTGAAGGTACGGGAGTGTGTACCGATTTTAATCCTTGCCATTGTCCCCTCTTTATTTTAGTACAACCACAAGGGGCCATGCCGTACCATAAAGCTGCAATTTGGTCGTATTAATATGACCTAAAATCTCGAGCCATTTTGTTAACCAACTTTCAACCGCTTCGATAATTGGATCACACTAGGGGCTGACCAAGCTGCATCCCCGCTCCCAAAAGATGGCCCCAAGCACCGGCGATCAGAACACCGCATTTGAGCTGAGAGCCATGCAGCGAGGTAAATTGCTGTACTACTGATCAATGATCGAAGTACAGTTTAATGGGGTATATTGTCCAACAAAGGCGGTTTTGGCAGGTTTACCATCGAGATGGTATCGGCGCGGCAGTGTCAGAGCAATGGCAAGTAGGGCGAGCGGTAATTGTGGACGGCATGGTGTGGAAGAGAGATGATAAGTCGCTACCCGTACAGGTGGTGGAATGGAATGAGGCCGAACCACGCTCCTTGAGACTAGCGAGATGCAAAACTGGGAGCATATGGTTTCGTCACTACTTGAAGTTCAGCGCGATTCATTTTAAAATCCATAGTTTGAGTTGAAGCTGCTTCAAGAGCTAGTCATGGGTTTATGCGGTATGTAATTTGAAATAATCTGGTTCGCAATGAGTGTTTTGTACGGTCAGTGTGACCTAACCACTATTGTACAAAGATTTAGAAAAGAGTGACATTCATCTTTGAGACAACTCGTCCAAGGGTAGGGAAAGTCAAGCACTATATGGCGGTGACGATAGCACAGACTCTTATCGTCGGTATTCCCACGCTCGATCGGCTGATCCTTGCATGTGCGCCGGGAAATCTACAACGTTATCAGCGGCCCACCAATCATCGGCTCATTCGCTTGTCGAGCAGCTTGTCGAGCAGCCGGGGTTCGCCTTGGCCTTCTGGATACGAGGTGCGACCTCAGCATGTGGCCCGTTGCAGCCACTATCCCCGCCTTGTTCACTTGCAAGACATAGTGGCAAAGACGCAATAGCCCGCGACAGGGTTGCGCAGCATGGCGGGGTAGCGGTTGCAGCACGTCAATTGTCGTGATTCCAGTCACATCGCCACTCATTAAAGACCTGCCGATCCAGGGATAATCAACGCTAGTTATGCTTGGGAGTAAGGTTAATTCGGTGGCGCAGTCGCTCGAGAGATGGGTTAATGCAAGTGTGCGAACGGGATAGTCGGGGACTTTTGGCTTATCTCTGCAGATAGACGCTCGCTTCACAGCTAGCCAAGGCCCTACCGTTGCGACATGGCACTGCGACCTGCCCTTCTAATCCTAGAGTCGCACGGCACCACGTGCGAGCGTTTACAAAGTTCCCAGCCGTGTCGGGGTCGTGCAGCGCGTGCTCGGCCTAGTTACTGGAAGAGGCAGTTCCCACGGCCAATCGATTCAAGACCAAGCTGATCGCCGACGACATTCACAACTGCCACATTCGGGTGCTCGTCCCAGCCCTATGAAGCTGTTGATTGGCGGATTGTTTGATGCGGGGCCGCAGACTAGCCATGGCCCTTTTGCGCTGCAGATCGCGACCGTGACATGGGGTCTCAGCCTCTGCAATATATGAATTGCTCAACAACCTTCAAAACAATGAGCTTCTCAACACTACACCTCTTGCCTTTGGTTCCAATCACCCAATTGCATCTCTCTGCATTGTTGATCCAGGATGAAGACTCACGCACTCTTCTCAATTGCCCTGGCCTTGGCCCTGCCCGCCCTGGCCTCCAAGGACAAGGACAAGCCAAAGAAATACGTCACCTCCTCCAACCTCCAGAACCAGATCAAGCTCAAGGATCTCCTCGCGGGATCCCAGAAGCTGCAGGACTTTGCCGATGCCAATGGCGGAAACCGTGCCTTTGGTAGCGGCGGCCACAATGCCACCGTCGACTACCTCTACAAGACCCTAAAGTCAACCGGCTACTACAACGTCGTCAAGCAGCCATTCACAGAGCTCTACGCTTCGGGAACTGCTACTGTCACCATTGATGGTGAAGACATCGAGGCCGGCATCATGACCTACACCCCTGGCGGCTCCTTCACAGGGCCGCTCATCGCCGTCTCAAATCTTGGCTGCGAGACATCTGACTTTCCCGCCGAGGTCAGCGGAAACGTTGCTTTTGTGTCCAGAGGCACCTGCACCTTTGCCCAGAAGTCCATCAACGCCAAGGCGGCCGGCGCTGCCGGTGTTATCGTCTACAACAATGTCCCCGGAGCCCTGAGCGGTACGCTCGGCGCTGCATTTGGCGACTATGCCCCCATCGTGGGTATCAGCCAGGAGGACAGCGTAGCCATTCTCGCAGCTCTTGCGGCTGGTGACGTGACTGTCAGCTTCGAGGTTGAGTCTGTTGTCGAGGAGCGCGTCAACTTCAACGTCATTGCCGAGACCAAGGGCGGCGACCACAAGAATGTCCTCGTCCTGGGGGGTCACTCTGACTCTGTCGCTGCTGGCCCCGGTATCAAGTGAGTCGGCCCGAAAGATGTCTGACATTTCTTTTGCTAACAGCGCCCGTTTAGCGATGATGGTTCCGGCACCATTGGTGTCCTGAACGTTGCACTGGCTCTCTCCAAGTTCAAGATCAAGAACGCCGTTCGATTCGCCTTCTGGGGAGCCGAGGAGTTTGGCAAGCTTGGATCTTACTACTACATCAAGCAAATTAACGGCTCCGACACTGAGTTGTCCAAGATTAGAGCCTACCTCAACTTTGACATGGTACGTTTCTTATCTCGATTGTCCGAACCTTGAGCTGGCACTGACCACCACACCAGATTGCTAGCCCGAACTATGTCTATGGTATCTACGATGGAGATGGTAGCGCCTTTAACCTCACCGGCCCTGCTGGCTCCGATGTTCTCGAGGCCGACTTTGAGAAGTTCTACAAGAAGAAGCATGTCCCCTATGTTCCTTCTGAGTTCAGCGGTCGCTCCGATTACGCTGCTTTTATCGAGAACGGCATTCCCTCAGGCGGTCTCTTCACCGGCGCTGAAGTCCTCAAGACTGAAGAGGAAGCCAAGCTGTTCGGCGGCGAGGCTGGTGTCGCTTACGATATCAACTACCACAAGATTGGCGATGACATCAACAACCTGGCCCACGATGCCTACCTCCTCAACACCAAGAGCATTGCCAACTCCGTTGCCAAGTACGCCCTGAGCTTCCGCACCCTGGACGACGTGGACATCAAGAAGAGGAGATGGGCGGCCGATAACGTACAGCTCTTCCAGAGGGAAGGTCTTGATTCGCATGCCCATGGTCACGCTGGACCCTGCGGAGGAAGCAGCATCACTGTTTAAGATAGATGCGAGGTGGTAAAATCATAGATGGCCTTGGTTAGGAAAAGATCCAATGGTCACTCAGTAAGGCGGACATATAGGACTAACATGCGTTAGCAGTGTTTATGATTAAAATACGAGAAATGTTGTAATATTCATTCATAGTGCGCACCATTGAAAGTGACCTGAGTCAATGATGAATGAATTAAGGAGTTAATGGCATTTAGTTATCGAACCTTTGACACTAGGGGTGCTCTCAACTACGGGTTTATTGTGTTTTATTCTCTCTTCGTATCACTTTAATTTGTGTAAGGAGGATTGCATGGGAATAAGTTGACCGACAAACCAAAAACCCTTCTTTCTATCAACGAGCTGAATTTCACTAAGCCATGTCGTTACATACGCGGCATCAACCACAAAAAACGCGTTGGTTTTACTAGGCAAATAACCAATGACTATCACAGCCACGCATTTTAGCGCAGGAGCAACAGATTCATGTTTATCGACTCAATATACTCAATTATCAGTGTCTACTAAGAGTTTAAGTTTGACCATGATCTAGAATAGCACTATAGATCCGATGATTGAAGTAAATAACTTCTCAAATGTTATTACAACTAAGTATATAATGAATCTGCACTGGACTAGAAGTTACTGTTGTGGTAGTGAAAGCCTAAACTGCAATTGCTTACTATATTTATAGAGAGAAATAGTAGAAACTGATGAATGAGGTATAGGGTACGAATAGTACCATAGCTGAGTGCATCAAAAATAAACATTTTGCGCCGCATCGGATCCTCCGTATCCTAACGAATCCGACCACTAACTGGTTGAAGATTTGTTGATAATTGACTGAAGGACAGAATAAGAAGCGAAATACTAGAGCCGAACAACTTAAGATAGCTCGGTGCGATGGCTATACCAAGGCAAACCCAACAGGTCGACCGCAAGGGAGAAAGCCACAAACACCACTCTGGACCACTCTCAATATGTCTTTGTCCAACGTAACTAAACTTTCCACACCGTATCAAAAGACATATCCTACAACCAGGGCGACGTCATATTCGGGCCGCTGAGGTAGACATTGATCTGCATGGCCTGGAGCGCGTTGTCGTAGTACTGGAGCACCTCGAGAGTGTCACCGGTTGCTCCAGTGGGAGATAGCATGGTCCAGTTACCCAGGGCTGTCATCTCCTCGATCCACGCGTCTTGCGCTTCCTGCGCAGCAGTCATATCATTCGGGATGAAAGCGGAGACATTCTGGTAGGGGTACACGGTGCCTGGAATTATTCCGCTGGTCACGACGAAGCCCAACTCCTCGTCGATGACCAGGCCCACTCGCGCGTTCACGTCAATGGGGTGATCGTCGGGCCAGACACAACCGAGCGGTGTACTCGAGCCGTTTCCGTAGAGTCCAGTATCGACGACTTTCCCGCCCGATTCGGTGAACAGGCAGTCGTCGCCGAGGGTGACTGAGAAGTTGCTTTCCGCAGCGAAGAGGGATTGACTCAGGGCCCACAACGTTTCTCGGCTGGGCTTGGTCCGATTCGCTGGTGGGTTCATCAACGGTTCGTAGTTGGACAAAACTTCGTCAGCCGAGAACGTAAAGCCGTGGTCGCCACGGTTGCGGTTGATGAACAGCTCCAGCTCGGTGATCTGCTGGTCAACCACAGCGATTCGGCCTCGAAGGACTGCTTCCGTCGCGTCGTTACCTTCGCTAATTGCCAGGGCGAAGTACGCTGTGCAGTTCGTGGTATCAAGTGCTAGCAGGCTGGGGGCGCCTGCTTTGGTGACGGTGCGCCATAGAGTCATCATGCCGAGCGCTGCTGGATGCGAGTTCTCAGTCGCCTTATAGACGGTGGCCAGCGGCAAGGAGTACGGGTCGTGTGCCACCACAGAATCTAGGATCTGGGTGACCAAACTCGTCAAGAACTCGCGGGAACAGTCGCTGGTCGACCTGCACGATTCACTCCTGACCACATTGCCGGCAGGTAACGCGGACCCCGCCACTGCGAGGACCAAGACTGCCGCTGCTTTCATAAACATGTGTCTCATGATTGCTATGAACGACGTCGACTTTTAAAATGAAGCAGCCAGAGCTTAAGAAGGTTCGAAGTCGAGCTGGGAAATTGACAGTGAGGTACCGAGTAGAAGTCTGGAAGGGAACAAACTCCAGATGAAGGGATACCACAGCTCATATATACATATTCGTTGTACCCTCATTCGTAGTACCCTCACACAAAGGAGTATATGGTTGACCTGACCAGTATCGCCAGCCAGCTTGACATCCCGGCACGTAAAACGCGGGGAAACTACAGAACAGCCGCAGCGTGTTGGCCGCTCGGATCAAACCCTGGCTTCCCCACGTTTCCCGAAGATGACTTCCACTCCACATTCCGAGATCCTGGGGTCAGTACTCTGAAATTCCTACTTTCTGAAGAAATAAAAAGAACACCGGCCCCACTCGTAATCAATCCAGGTTGCTCGTCCATACGATCGTTGACTTTGGACACTTCAATTACGGCCCCACCCGTGATGTAGGATTGGCAGGGAATCGCCATCCACTACCTGCTGCTAACTACCTAGCTAGGTTTCGGCGCGGCCAATTCCCCCAGAACATTACGCGTCAAGCAGCCAGGGTTCCGTGAAAATGAAAGGAATCGTGACCACGTGTGCTATTATGACAACACATTACCCCGCAGAAGGCGGGGATCATTCTCTAATGAGGTTAATCAAACTCACCAAATATGACCGGTAGTCGTTCAACACATGCCGCACCCGGCAATACTCTCATACTCTAATATTATCTTGGTCCACATCGGCTTGTGGAGTCAGATGTTGGATACAGCACTCTGTTCTGGACGTGGTTCAGCACGGCTAAACGGCTCAACAAAGCCTTGGCTTCATAGTCCCGGTACCTCGGCTGGCGGCAGTTCAACTAATAAGTTTTGAGGGAGATTATTCGGTTCCAGAGCTGACGACGCCACCCTGAAACAGATCTTAGCAGATAAGCCCTTTCCGGCAAGGATATCATATATATCAGTAGCTCGGGCAGGGTCAGGGTCAATGTAGAGCGTAGAATCCGGTGGAGCCGTTCTCGTGGACTAATGTGGTCGACTGTAACAAGTTGAATCCTGTTATTACAGATATATACCTCTGCTTTGGCTTTCACACCAACAAGAGCGTTGTTCGAAGGTTGTTCGAGTGTTAGTTTTGGAGTTGCGCTCTCGCTCGCCGCAAGTTGAAGAGAGCCGGGAGACATACTTATCGATATTAGAAGCCACGGCGATCCACAGTGAATCAATAATCTTCTCACATGACTCGAAGTTTATACCATTAACCTCCTGGGATAAGGCAATGCGGATTTGGGACGTGAAGCCAGGAAAGTACGAATGGAGTCTGAAGAGCTACAGCCACTCGGGCCAATGATTGTACACGACGCAACCAGTTCATGTGATGTCACCCAACTATTTTGAAGGAGATGACGAGTGATGGCAATGTCCAGGTACTGAGTAGCAGCCCGGAAATGTGGGGTCTGATAAGTGGTGCGGGGTTCTATCGGCGCGGAAACTGACTAGTCTGGCGCCCAAAGATGGCAATCCGCCAACATAAACAACTCATACTTAACAACACAATCTTGTCTCATCCAACAGTTCCACTACTGACGCGCTGCGTGTATCAGCATATATCATTTTTGCCTTCAAGATTTGACCATGACTTCCAGTAAACAGGTTGTTGTTATTGCCGGCTCTGGCAATATTGCACAATACCTGGCCGAAGAGTTCACCCTTGACAAGACGCATCATGTCGTTATCATTTCCCGCTCCGAGAGCGGGTTCTTTGACAAGTTGGGTGTTTCTTTGTATAGGCTAGAGGAGTATACAAAAGACAGCATCCTGTCAATCCTCGATCGTCTCAGTGCAACAGTTCTTGTATCAACGATACATACAAACAACTCGGCGATTTACACATCGACTCATGAAGCAATGCTTGAAGCATGCCGAGCATCCAAGAGCAGCACACGTTTAATTCCAAGTGAGTTTTTGGGCAACTCCAGGGACTTTCCGAACGTGCCTCGCGGAATTCAACGCGCCCGACATTCTTTCCGCGAAATCTTGGCAAACGAGTCTGAGGTGAAATGGACGCTCCTGAATCAAGGATGGCTGGCTGATTACTTTGTTCAAAATCCTCTTGGGACAAAGAGCCACATGCGCCCATTTCCTGAAGGTTGGCCAATCGATATGGAAGCGAAAACCGTTCGCGTTGTCGGGACTGGGAACGAACCCATCGGCTGGACGGCTGCGAGGGATCTCGCTAAAGCTGTCGTCAAGCTGGTGTCGTCCGACGACTGGGATAAACATATTTACATATATGGAGAGCTTGGGACATGGAATAAGGCTATTGAGCAAGTTGAGAGCTTTCATAGCATCACGTTGAAGGTATTTTGAGCAGCAGTTTCAAACAGACAAGGATTTGCTGACATGCAATTTTAGCGCAACTATGTTACTAAAGAAGCTCTAGACGCGGATCTGGCTGGGGAGGAAGATGAAAGGTGGTATACAGCCACTATTGATGAATGGTCCCTAAGTGGTGCGACAGCTGTTCCGTACGAGGAAGCGTTTCAGCAACGCGCGAAGTATTTCAAAGACGTTCATTTTCGAACGATCAGTAATCTATTGCGCGATTCGGAACACATGAAAATCATCTAAGCTACAAACTGGTTACATTTGAAGGCTCTTGTGCCTGAAATAATATGTTTGGTAACGATTGTATATACTTAACTAAAATAAGGGCATTGCGCATTAGATTTGCTAATGTGTGGGGGAATGGCACGGAGATGGTCAGAGACCTAACAACCAACCCACCCAAAACAGGTGATGTGACTGTGGTGATAACGGCACAATGGCGATGCGTCCGCAATGTCGGTAAGGGTGTAGATAAAGACTCTCAAAGTGAACAAAGTAGACCAGCCTGATTGATACCATTAATTGGCATCATCTGATCAAACGGTCCTCAATACAATGTCGCAAGAACGGGCTAAAAAGAGTGTAAATTCGATGTGCTAGAAAATCGTATGCTAGATGACCATGACGGTGCTAAAAGGTTGAGAATCCGGATGAATCCGACCGCGATCCCTCAATCCTACCCTGCAGCTCACAATGACTGACTAATTGTCCTTATCCAATGGCCTCAATGCCTGCCGGAATGACCTAAAAAGGATATCCCGACCTCTAATGGACTTATATCATGACTGGCACACATACCAACTAAGAATGCCCAAATAGGCATTCTACCCCGGAAGACCTGCTATCCCTAACACACTAAGATGTATTTTTCGCATGACATTATATTCTCATATGCTTTCCCATCAATTCGCGGTAGTGTGATTTATACAAGGTGAATCAAAACTTTCGATAAGAGCATTGGTTGAGGAAGCACCTTCTTGTGGAGGTGCTAGAATATCCCCAGTTGCTCAATTTAAGCTACTATCCTTTATCAACGTAGAATACTTCCAAGTATATTGCCCCTGTAGAGCCTTCTTATGTTCAGTTTAGCTCCAAAAGGGAGGTCGAGCTGCAACTTGGAGCAATGGCTCTGCTTTGAGTTCAATATTGATAGCACCGAAACTGCTCCCAGGAGTGGTGTCAATAATCGGGATTTAATTCGGCGAGGAGGCCAACGGCCCGCAACTGATCAATGGATGTAAAGGCAGCTAGCAGCATGCTCTGCGCAATCGCCAGAGCACAACCCACGTGTTGTTGATGGTGGTCGTCGTATTAATAGCTACAGCCACGGCGCATATAATGTAGACTTTGGTCAAGCCCCAGCATGGGAGGGCTGAATGTTAACCCCCGCGCTTCTTAATTCATGAGACGCAACGCGATCACTCATCGTCATGACAGTTCATTGAGCAAGATGGGCAACCCTGTTTGGCCGCTAAGCTCAATGCATATGACGTGAAAGTTAACTTCGCTGCGACTCGGCTCACAATTTACTTCCCTGTGTTGGAGATCGGCGCCGCGCTAACTCGTAGGCCCCTTGCTAGGTGCTCTTTGACCAAGAACTGGAGGAACAAGCAAGCAGTGTGCATAGACCTTTTATCGCGTTGCAGCATGACGCGGAGTGGCCTTCAGATAGTGGCGATGGCGTCGGATATCGGATTCGGATTCGGGTTCTCGGGCTCTTGCTCTAGCCCTGGACCATGCACACGATCAGTGGAGATCAGCACACGAGCTAGTAACCTGGGGCTGTGGACATGCCTTGCTATGGTGCATAATTTGACAGCCCAAGCTCCCAATTAATTGGATTAGCGCAGTAACAAATGGCACATGGCCGTACCTCTGGCGATCCAAGCACACGGCACTGGCATCTTCCGAAGGCCTTTCACAACTCACAACATAAAGTCCCATAATCCACACACTCACCTCCTATTTCCTGCCATGGGGGCCGTGCCGAGGGAATATTGCCAAGGTCGCTAGCGAATTGACGTCCTCCAAGCGCCCAGACCCCTCGCCTGTCTACGCTTCCGTCTCTTCCGCTGCCCCATGCATTGCCTCTCAGTTGGCAGACAGAGCTATTTATTTGCCTACGTCTTCAAATTGCAAGTAGGGATTTCATAATGCGAATATTCGCTTCTCGGTAACGTCGGACACCACACCTAAATCTCAAGGTTATTTTATAGTTCGTCGCCCCCGCCCCCGACATTTGATTTGAGTACTCTGCACCTACATGCTGGAAGGGGTGAGTCCAAACGCAACAATGGCGACGCACCAGCTCGAACCCGACGACCTGGCCTTCTTCAAGGATTCCAAGAAGACCAAGAGACTCCCACCATGGCTCGACCATTTCAATTCGCGAGACCTGAAAACCCTCTTCAAATGCTCCCTTGCTGTCTGGATCCTCACAATCTTCATCTTCATCGACGATACCCTGAGTCTCATGGGCCAGGCGGGCTTTTTCGGATGGTCGGTCACTCTTCCGGGCAGTGTCGTGTCGATTTTATGCAGCGTGGATAGGGGATGCTAACAGGGGCTACAGCATTGTTCTCTTCATCTTACCACCCTCGGGAGTTGTTTTCATCCAGCTTATGGGCGGATTGACAATTATTATTGGTCTCTGTTTGGGTTGGGTCTGGGGAGTCATCGTCATGAAGACCGCGTTAGCCACAAGGCCCAATGAAGACCTAGCAGCTCAATACCAGAAGCTGCAAGAGTCGGCGCCGCAGAACACGACTAATGTCGACCAGGCGTCTGGGCAAGCAACGTATGCGCAAATCGCCATATATGATGGCTTCATGCTGGATACTCGCGTCACAGTCACTTACTACTGCATGCTTGGATTGTTTGTGTACCTCGTGGTGAGTAGCTCATTATTTCCCGCCCCCTAATGGCAACGGCTAATGGCGAAATACTAGGCTCGCATTCGAGTTGCGGCCCCGCAGCTCACTCTCGTTACCATCTTCGCCCTCGTCGTTGCGGACGTCTTTCTAACTACAGCACCCCTGATCCCAACCTTCGTGGGAACGATACCCAAAATGATGATTATCCCTGCGGCCATTGGCGTGGGTGTTGGTGTCGTCTGTAATATCTTCATTTTCCCGCAGTCAGCATCCCAACTCATCTTGACCGACATGGCAAAAGTACTGGCTCCCATGAAGGAATTTGTGAAATCACTCAGCTCGCATCTTCATGATCCGGAACGCAAGTTTGACCTGCTGCAACTTGAGGAGCTCAAAAACACACTCATCACCTTATACACTAACATTGAGGGCTCTAATAAGTTCATCCTCATGGACATCTCTTTCGGAAAGTGGAGCCCGGCCGACGTCAAATCTATGCAGAAGCCACTGCAAGAGCTTTTTATCGGATTTGGAGAACTATTGCGGTACATCATCTCCAGAGAGGAGCAATCCATCTCGGCCGATGCACTGTCACAGGCTGCGCAAAAGTTGAAGGAGACAGAGGCTGAAAGTGGCCAATACCCGGTGGCTTACCATCAAATATCCGCAACAGTTGAGCTCCATGAACGAGCTCGGCACCCAGAAGCAGCGAAGCTATTGTCAAAGACATTAGCTGACTTATCCACGTCTGTTGTACCATTTTTGCAAGTATGGATACACGCCTGCGAAGCCGCCCACGATGCGATCAGTTTCCAATCTAATAAGGATTCTGCAACCAACACGCAAAACCACGAGGAAGCCTTGGAGGCGTTGAAGAATGCTGAAGTCGAATTTCAGGCAAGCGTGGCTGAGAAGATTATTCCCAACTACTCTCATCTCTTGGACTCGGATGGAAACATCGATCCTACCGAGGAACTCAGCAAACCAGCTCTTTACGGTTTGATGGTTGGGATGCTTCTCCAAGAGCACATTCTCAACTTATCCAGGACTACCACGGGCTTTCTTGAAAGAATTATCGAGATTGAGCGTGAACGTCACGGAAGACGGCTGTGGTTACCCGGCGGGTTGCAACGCATTTCGGAATGGGCATTTTCCCGCGATCAACAGGGCGGCGAATTCCAGGGTGCTATAGAACTAACGCGCACCATGTCATCGGCGAGACCGCTTCCGCAGAAGGCAAAACGCAAATCGGGTTTCAAGAAGATTTCCGAAGACGAGCAGAATGAGAGGCCCGACACTACGAACAGCAGCGCAGCTATGCTCGAAAACATGAGGAAGCCTTCTAGCAGAACAAGGCATGGTGTTAGCCGCTTTCTTCTGGCTCTCATTGACTGGACTACCAATCCTGAAGGACTATATGCCCTTCGAACATTGGTTGTCACCATTGCTCTCGCTGTTCCCGCAGTAATCCCGGCATCGGCGGGCTTCTACTACCGCGAAAAGGGGATGTGGGCTATGATCATGGGTCAGCTCTGTCTAGAACCATATACCTCAGATTTTGTCTCGGGCCTCATTGTACGCACTCTAAGCACTATCGCCGGTGGTATTATAGGAATGGTGTGTTGGTACATTGGTGCTGGTTCTGGGCCTGGAAATCCGTACGGCTTGGCTGCCGTTATGGCCGTTGCCATCACACTTATGATGTGGTCACGATTGTTCAGTCCTCCAGAGTTTTTGCCAGCTTCCATTATGCTCACGGCAACACTATTCATGGTGGTTGCTTACAGCTATGTCGATACACATATTCCAAGCTATGGTAACCCCGGGGTGGGTTATGCTGTTTTCTGGCGAAGACTCCTTCTTGTTATAACCGGCTTTGTGGCCGCGGCAATCGTACAATTCGTTCCAAAACCGCCATCAGGAAACGATCATTATCGAACACTTCTGGCGGAGCAGCTTTCGACTGTCAAAGACCGTTACGCACTCTATGCTTCAACATGGCGATCGCCGCCTAATGATCTCGTTGAGACCATTGAGAAGGAAGCTTTGATATCACAAGAGTTACTTCACAGCCTTATCCAACCCATCAAACGCACAAAGTATGAGTTTTCGACTTCAAACATCGACACCGCGACCTTAGAGCAGGTGCGCGCCTTGAGCAATGTGCTCAACCGCCGCATCACGCAACTTTTGCTTTGCACTCAGAAACTCCCTCTCGAATTACGCATCCGTTTCATGCGCCGGACAAGTGCGGTAGACGAGAACTTCATCGGCGACCTGATGAATGTCCTGGCGCTTGTTCAACAGTCCATTGCAACGGGAGCTCCTATGCCCGCTGTTCTTCCCACGCCTCTAATCAATAGAGCACGACGATATCTAGCAACCGAGCGAGGGTTTGGTATTTCTGGTCTGAGCATGGCCGAGCAGCTCTCACAGGATGAGGGTAGGCAATGGGTTCTTTGTCTTGATGCTTTCTTTTGGTTTTTGGGGTCCATTGATAAACTAGTGCTTGTTATGAAGACGGCAGTCGGAGAGACATCGGTTGTGGACTTGAGGGCGTTGAATTTAGACTCAGCTTGAGCATTGGTTTATGTAGACATAGAATGATAGAACAACTTTAACTTCCTGAGAATAAGTACCATATATTAGCTATTTAAATATCAAAACCTTGTATTCTTTACAAATATCAGCAATTAGCAATAGATGAATAGGCATTTCTTGCAAGCTCTCATCGCACACCTTTCTGTGGGCAGTCAACGCGGGGTTGATTTACCAGCATTCAGAACCGATTCATCAATGATGCTAATTGTTGCATCTGGTGATGAAAATCAGTGCATAGACAACGTGCGTGAGATGTTCTTGAATTCATGACGAGTAAGTTGGGATTTCTTTGTCTTGCTGTATGAGATGCCCTTAAAGGCGCCTTTGGCTGTGTGTGTCGGCTACGATGTAAGCCCATTTGAAGCGGACTGCCTCTTAAAGGCTATTCCGACTGGCATTGGTGTATTGGATATGGTCGATTGGTCAGTCATTGGGAGCTACAGGGTAGGGTCGAGGCATCGCGGTCGAAATCGTCCGTGATCGATCATTGTCATGAGTATTCTTTTGCATGATTTTCTAACAAGCTCAATTTGCGATCTTTTTAACCCACTTCTACGGTAACGTCTGATGATCTATTTGATCAAGCGATGCTGATAGATATACTTGGTTAGGCTTGTCTATTTTGTTTATCTAGAGAGACCCTGATCTACGCTTTCACCCACGTCGCGGACGCATCGCCATTGTGCCGACATCACCACAGTCACAGCACCCGTTCAGTGGGCGGGTTGTTGAGTTTCTGAGCTTCTCTAGCACCCTTACCCTACACCGTAGTTACAAAGAGATCCAGAGAGACCTGTCAGAATCTGCTTACGAATCAATTTAATCATTGTGATGTAGATGGCTTGCGTAGCTGAGGAAGCTGGAATAGGAAAAGCAAATACAGCCCAAAAGGTCTTTCCATGATAGCTCTAATAACGATGATGAGCTCCAATGACAATGCCCTGATAAACCTTTATCCAGCTGAATCAAAGCTCCGTCTATTGACGGAGGCTGCAATAGAGCATAGAAGCTGTTAGATGTTACGCCAAGACTCAGCTATTTACTCACACTGATGCGAGCAATACCCAAGCCCCGTGAGTATAGTAGATCAGACGAAGCTTGCCAATTTCACTGCCAGATATTCCAAGCATTACACAGCTATGTCTATGGCCAATACCATCAACCAGCTTTAAAGACTTACAAATTATCTAACTAACTACATTCGTAAGGCTGTTGTGCTTGGAACGATAGTTTTGGTAACGATTGAAAATAGCCAACTACAACAATAGGGTTATGCACAAGAGCCGCCATGAAATATGAACCGTGGATGTGCTATTGCCCAACCCGTTTTAAGACGGTCTAAGCCGGTTTGGACTGACCGCGAAACGCGGCTCGGCGCGAGCCATCCTAGGACCTCACCTTAATTAAAATAGGATAATTCTGTGAGCGCCATGGCTGGCATTTCTGAAGCGCGACGCGCTGATCATTAAACGCGTCCCCCCATCGCCCGTCATACTTCAGAGGCCAGTGGGCCTTGTTTAGTACCCTCAGCTGCTCGAGCAATGACCCATTCACATGTTTGCTGGTGTCTGACCTTCATGCATCGATGCGGGACAACTGTCATTGTCACCCCACATTGCTTGTCAGCTCCCTTCACTGACAGATGATTGCGACAAATTTTCGGCTGCTGCTCAATGTGGCTGCCGCCATCATGTCGGCAACTAGTTTATGTCTTGTCATTCGTGTAGCGTTCGACAGCCTACGTTTCCTCAGGCGGTCAACCACACTGAACTGCACCTATCTCGGCCCATGCGCGTGATAAGTCAGGTGTGACGAGCAGGCCCAAACTCACAGCCGCTTTCGATGTTGGGCTGCTGCCTGAGGTTTTAGGGATGCGACAAGGTTGGGTTGCCATGAGTCGCATTTGGGCACTCCGAGGCTACAAGGCTGGATGTCGAGTCTAAATGTCTCACGACCAAACCACAGCTGCTTTCGTCTCTAGAGCATTGAAGAACGAGAAAGCACCTGACCAAGCACCAATATCTTGATCGTACTCTTCCATCGCCAAATGTTGACCGCCGAACAACGGCAGCTCCTCATTGGAGTCTGCCTCATCCCGGGTGTCGCCGCGGATGATGGCGATGATTTCGCCAACAACCTCTTCTCCGACCTCTCTCCGTACGTGTCCCAGCTGACCCGGTGCACTCCACATACTGACAGTTCATCGCATCTAGGCTGCTGGCCCTCTTCGGAGAAAGGGTCACCATGCAGTACATGAGCCAAGCCATGGGCTGGGCCGATAATATTGTCCTGGCAATGGCCCCGCTGGGCATAATCACCGCTATCGTCAGCGCCATCAGGGTCGGAGGTCCATCGTGGCTCAAAGCCATCATTGGCAGAGCGAGGGAGAGCCGTGCCATCCCCGAGGCCGAGCTGATGTCCTCTACCTCTAAAGAGGTGTGCGAGCTCTGGAATGGTCACGAGATTGTCAGGGTAATGGGCGAGGGACCGATTCGAGAATTCATTATCCTCGAAGGTGGGGAAGATGGAGAGGCAAAATCGAAGCCTCAGGGTCAACCTAGTTTGACAAGTGAATCGGGCAGCGATCAAGAGATGTTGGCAATGACGTTAAATGATCCCGAGAATAAGTACTTGAAAAAATACGGTCAGTCGCACCATCCACCTATGTCGCGCCCACCTGACCTTGTTTTTAGAGCCCACCGTTCGAGACATGGTCTGCGGCATGGAATCTCGGCAAAACCGTGACCTAGAGCCTGGGACATGTTTCGGCTGTCCTTCTGTCGTGATTCGGAATACGGGCACCCAAACACCAAATCTCACGCTCAACGTTCACGCTCGGTTTGACATGAGAGAACTGTATATTGTTGCTGCATTCGGCACTTTGCTTCAGCTTGGCGTTCTTGTCTACTCCGGGCTCACCACCTACCACCCCCGTCTTATGCTCCTCAAGGATGGAAAGCCCGTCGCGGATTATGCCTTTTCCCTTACCACTGTTGGTACACTGCTGTTAGTAACCGGAATGATGATATGTTCCCACGTGGTTGAGAGCAGCACTTCGGAAACGAGATACCGTCCAGTAGCAGGAAGGCAGGCTCGAGTTGTCTGGCTGCAGAGATGGGGAACCGTCAGCGACCAGACTTTTGAGTCCTTCGCAGTTTTCCCGAACTACGCGCGAGACCTACTTACGACATCCCAGAGGGCAGTGACATCCAAGAGGGCAGTGAAACAAAAGGAAGTTGTAACCGTCGCCGGCACACTGGTCTGCCTCTCTGGCTTCTTCGTGCAGTTCACCGGTCTGCGCAGCATGCACTGGTCAGCCTCCATCGCCCAGCTTTCAGCAACAATTGTGATGATCGCACTGAGAGCACGTGTCCGCCGCAACCTCGCACAGCCTCCAAAGTCACAGCCTCTTATGTTAGGATACGAATTGGATTGGTTGGCGATGACTCTTGGGGTAGATCCAGGTAAGGCGCCTTGGTTGGATGGATCCAGAGTCAACAAGCATAAACCAAACAGACCCTGGGCAGAGGACGGTTGGGACTGGAAAATTTCCGGGGTCCAAGACCCGGCGAAGTGCAAGAAACTGAATCCTCGTCCCGCCGCCGTTGATATGCATACCAACGGACGGAAAGCTCCACAGCTAGCGAACGAGGATGTAGATCTGGCAGCACTGGGCGGAAAGTCCGATGCTCGGTCCAATGCCGACGGGGTGATGAAGTTAAGGCGAGATCTTGGTAAACTCGCGGACTGGTACGGCCCCGCGTCCGCTGAAGCCATCTGCCTTTCGAGGGCCATTGAGATCACAATGGACACTCTCTTTGACCGTCCAACCACGAAGCTAAGCTGGTGCCTTGAAGTTCGTGACGAGCTGATTCATTTCCGATTGGAACGAGGGCAAGCTGGGTCCTGGAAAGCATTCTCAGATGAGATTGAAGCAGCACTGTCGCTGTGGCTTTATTCCATACATAGCACAGAGCCAGGTTTGGGAGATGCTAAAGAAGTGGACCAGGAATTACAAGCGAACGATAAAGGCAGCAATATGGAACACGTCGAAAATAAAAATGGAAATATGGATATACGGCGCAAACACGCAGCCACTGACGACGATGCATGGCTGCGAGCAAAGGGGACGCTTGCCAAACGTAGCCTCCGACTTCTGGGCTCAAGTTCGCCAGCTTTGCGCCGGGACCTCCGCTGGTGGATGCCTGATGGCGACGGCAGGATCATAGAAATCGAGAAAGACGAACCAAGTGGTGAAGACGGGACCATTGAGGTAGAGGCAGATGGAGTCACCGGGTTCGTGTCTGACTGGAGTCGTGGTACATCAAACACTTGCCGATACAGAGTCTTGCCAACTCCAGAATCCGGCGGCAAAACTGCATCTGACCCTGGTGGAGAGACGGCCAACGTGATATTGGCGACCGAATCATACAACCCACTGAAGACCGAACTCACTCAGTACATGTTCTCCGCCTTCATGTGGGCTGTAGCAAAGTCGTTAGAGGAGCCGATGTCCGGCGCGGTTGAGGTAAGGCCGACAGACGCTAACGCTGAGAGCCGTGACTCGACCTGGCAATCATTTGCGCTGCACAGCGATCAGCTCTCAAAAATGGCTAGAGACATCCAAAATACCGGGATTGGAACGCTGGAAGAGATCTACCTAGGCATCATTCCACCAATGAGCGCAGAGAATAGGCTTCCACGAGCCGATGCAATTATACGCTGGACACGAAAGCATGTGCAGCCACATGAGCAATTGGGCCGTTGGAATGAGGCCGGCAACGCATACGTGTGGCTCTTCCAAATCTCGAAGACTTTCCCAAGACAAGGTAGCATCGCCGCCAAATCTACCGCTTTGTTGACAGAGTATCTGAGGGCGGTCACGGCCGCTATCAAGCTAAGAAAGGCTCAACAGTTTGATCCCCAAGCCATCAAGGAGCTGGTCGAGCTGGAATTGCGTCTTCGAGACGAGCTGAAATCCGCCGAACAAGTCACCCTGGCGAAACTGAAGGGCTTATACGAAACACAAAAACGTTCTTGGGAGTGTGATATTGTGGAAACACCTGAGCAAATAACCGACAAGGACACGGCATTGCAATTCACAAACCTACACTGGGTGACCAGTCAGAAGGAATATTATAAAATTGACAGAACAGCCAAGACTGATAATGTAAACGACAAAGACATCCTCGACTGGACGCCGCTTCATTATGCGGCCGCGGTGGGCTCCCTCGAATGTGTACAAAATCTTCTACAGCACCGACCTCATGTCAATGCACAAGACCTTCGTGGACAAACACCATTACATCTCGCATGCCTGCATAATAATGCCTCGATCATACAGACTCTCCTGCGAGGAGGTGCTAACATAAACATGCGAGACACCAATGGCTGCGCACCACTCCATCGTGCAGCAGCCAATGGCCACAAGAATGGAGTACAATCCTTGATTGAAGCAGGGGCGGATGTCAATCTTGCCGATGGCCTAGGGCACACCGCATTCTTCTGGACTGTATATAAGGGACGTTCGGTTCTATTCGAAGATCTATGGAGTGATGCGCACACAAAATTACGCGACCAGAATGGCAGGACTCCATTGCATCTAGCGGCGATAGCAGAAGTGAATAATGATATGGACAGGGGAAAGGTGGTCGGCGCACTCGTAGAAAAATTGAAAGCTGAGATAAATGCCAAGGACCGGTTCGGCCAGACGCCGTTGCACCTAGGTGCCGCCGCAGGGCACGAGGCTGTAGTACAGCTGCTCCTGCTCGACCAGGGCACCAACAAGGAGGCTAAAAACGGGATCAAGCGGACGCCACTACACCTGGCTGCTGCTGCAGGGCACCATGTTGTAGTAAAGCTGCTTCTCGACCAGAATGTTAAGAAGGAGGCTAAGGATGAGTACGGCCGGACGCCGCTGCACCTGGCTACTGCTGCAGAGCACGATGTTGTAGTACAGCTGCTTCTCGACCGGGATGTTGAGAAGGAGGCTAAGGACAATTTCGGCAAGACACCGCTACACCGGGCTGCTGTCACAGGGAACCATATTGTAATACAGCTGCTTCTCGACCGGGGCGCTGATAAGGAGGCTAAAGACGATATCAACCAGACACCACTACACCTGGCTGCTATTGCAGGGCACCATGTTGTAGTACAGCTGCTTCTCGACC
>JAANBB010000473.1:0-29416 GCA_014621425.1 Cylindrodendrum hubeiense | reverse complement strand
CTCGTCGAATTTCTTCCGTTAATTAGGCTGGGCTGGGTTACCTGCGGGTGCAATGTGCAACGACAAGGTACCCCCGATGGTCGGTAATTGTCCACCCGCAGGGCCCAGAAGACAGAAAGATCCAGAAGAAGGACCTAGAACAAGGACCCAGAACAAGGAGCCAAAGGAGCCAGGAGGGCCCAGAGAAGGCGGGGGATTGCGATTCACACGACTCAGAAACGTAAACGGACGGCCGACTCCCGAGAAGCGAGAAGGGACGGGGCAATACCGCGCAGAGAAAGCCGGTTGGCGGGCCGGCGAGTTTAGGTGAGTTTAGGTGCCGAGCGGTTGATGACCAAAAAATCAATAATCACAGAGGCTAAGATGGTGTGAGTGAGTGTCTGCCCGGACTGACAATGCGATGCTTCAGACAGCCCAGAAGCGGACAACCTAGGCACCGCGACGGGCGTAAAGAATGATGGGCGCAGTGGCGTGCCGTGGTGCGCCTGCGTGACGGACGTTGGTTGGTTGGGCGAGACGGATTCCCGACAAAGGGCAGAAGAGGACGTTGCTTTTCAACCGCCCGCCCAGTGAGCAAGGTTCAGAGGGGATAGTATAATCATGACATGCATTTGGAGTCATCTAATCGTTTCCGGGGCTAAGGTAGGTACAGTATGGCGCGGGTTGGCTTTGAAGCTTTGACAAGAGTACGGACGAGCCAGGTATTTTGCAGCCTCATGGGTTCGTTGGCATGGGTATAACTCGGCCTCAGATGGCGGTCACAGAGGGGTCATAGAGGGGTCACAGAGGGGCTACAGCGTCTCTGCTTCCCTCGTCTCGCTGTATGCGGCGACAGTGGGCTCGCAATATATCGCGGCGATGGAAGAAGCCGACCGTCTTCTGTTCTGGAGTGTTCCGTGTCCCGATCTCTGGCCCCGTGAAGTCGTCTCAACCACACTCAAAGTGGTGATACTCGACTCCGCTGCGTCAATGGTGCCAATGGTGTCCATAGTGTCGGTGGTGTCGGCGGTGCCCCGCCGTCCTCGCATGGACCCATGGATGGTACCCAGCGATATAGGCGGCTGGAGAGGGGTGGACGTCATGACGTAGTGGGGGCCCTTCCGGGGGTTTTAGTGGATGGCCAGCCCCCTGGGACTGTGGCATTGGGCGTTCCCGCAACCCCACCATCGCGAGCGACCCCTCCATTCCCACCCGGAGCTCTCCCACACATCCCACTCAATTCTCTGCTCGACCACGGGGACAGAGCCCACAGAGCCCACCCCCAACGTTTGCTTCGGGGGTCCGGTTCAGGCCTCGGCTTGCGTTTCTGCTTGGGGAGCCGCGATGGTGGAGGGTTTTTCTTTCTTTTCTTTCTTTTTTTGCTTCTTCTTGACTGTGACAAACGGCTGCGCGATGCTGTGCTGGCTACGTCACTAATTGGCCGTACTGTGCCATGACTGCCATGACTGCCATGACTGCCCAGCAGTGGCGCTACTAATTACCATGTACACCACACACCGTGCCACTCTCTGGACGATATCCTCGTCACACTTTACAACAGCGAGCCCTGACCTCTTTGCTGTGCCTGCGTGTGTCGGCCTGAACCAATCGAGACCCAACTAGGAGATGCATAGCGTTGGGCACTTGGCGCACATGTCAGCGGGTTGATAGCGTGTGCGCGCGCGTGCATTGTGCGGGTGCAAGGCCGTTGACGACACAGACTAGCACTGGCCCGTTTTTTGCTGCACCTCGTCCGGCGGCTGCGGGCTTGGCCATGGCCCATGGCCCATGGCCGTGTACTTCGTATGCTCGTGTATCTGTGAACCGAGTGCGGGGCTCAAATTCTTTCGCGGCGGCTCTAGAGGGCTTCGGACAATGGCGGCCGGCACATGGACCGGAAGTGGTGTTTGGGCCCTGCAGTTCAAGGAAAACTACGCTTCAAGGCCAAGACCGGCCGCAAAAGATGGAGACGTTTTTTTAATTTATTTAATTTAATTTTGATGTTCCCACCCGTGGGTGTGGAGGTGATGGAGGCACTTGGCTGGACCCTGGAAATAATCAAACACCTCACTTGCAAAGTTGCAGCAGTATGGGTTGGCAGGGAAAACCCTACTTACCTACTAAGTACCCAAGGTAAGTTGACGGTTGACGGGTGACGGTTGAGAAAGTGATAGTTACACTTTCTCTATATTTGCCTTTCTCAAAACTACGGCGACGACAGCCCACGCAGGCAAAATTATAACCCCAACACCACCACCACCACCATCACCATCACCATCACCATCACCATCACCATCACCATCGCCGTCTCCCGGAACACTCCCCCCGTCCCTCGCCCACATCCCAGATCGGGCGCCCGGCCACACCTCTTGTCCAATTTCTTCACCTCTCTTTTTCCTCCATCACCCGCTCCTCGGCATTTATTAGGTGTCCCTGGGTCCCACCTTCCGGCATCCAATCCCAGGCGCCCATCCCCCCTTCCGTGGCTTTAATGGGCCTGCCTTGGGCTTGTCGCTTGACCAAAACGGATCCCTGGCTGCCGAAGTCATACATGAGCCACACCTCTCTAGGCTTCACATTGTGTCGATCCTTTTACATTGGCACTCCATATACCTCGCAGGATCGCTCGCACGCACGCACGTCCGCACCGCATGCCCAACACGCTGCTCCCGCGTGAAGTCAGCGTGGAGCCAGCGTAGCATTCTCTCGCAACAACTCCCGCGACTCCTCCTGCGACTCTTCCCACAACTTCTGCCCGTCGCCATCGGAGACGGAACCGTTCTCCCCGGCCTCGCACCCCGGGGTTCCTGTTGGCCCCTCCCCGTGCTTCTCCGTCAGCCATCTACCGACCCCTGTTTAGCCGACCTGGAGCGTCTACTTCACTCCCAACATCCGCGTCACCGCTCTGGATCGATTGGTAGCCACCGTTGACGTCCCCGTGTGGCTGCCCCGTGGATCCTTGTCAACCCTTGCCAACCCTTGCCAACCCTTGTCAACCCTTGTCCGGGGCACTTAGACTGCCCGAATAGCCCTATCCAACTCGGTCTTGGTCACTTCCGGCTCTCTCAGATCGGCCAAGACTAGTTGAACTTGTCCCACCCTCGTCGTCAACCCCCCCATACCTCTTCTATATCCACAACTTTACTCTGGCATCGCTCCTCCGTCGTTGTCCTGGTCTAGTGACTGCTTGACGCCTCGTTCCTCCTCGACATGGATCAGACCGCCCGCCATGAGCAGCTGCTCGATCGCCGCTTGCAGCTGACCGAGGGGCTCTCTAGTTTGCCATACGATCTGATTCTTTATCTCGAGCGCGCCGTCGTCCACTCAGATTTGGGATATCCAGACTTGGCGGCCGGCGATGCTTACCGAGCCCTTCTTCTCGTCGATGAGGTCCTCAACGAGGGCTTCGAGTACCATGAGCAGGCCCTGGAATCCCTGCAGATGCATACTGCTGTGCCTCTCCCCGACGTCTTAGCTCACGGCAGTCTTGCGGCAGACGATCTTACGACTCTTCAGGACGACTCCGATGCAGCCCAGGATGCCTCTAACCGCCTTGCAACACTGGCCTCGGTTCGCTCATACCAGATCCTCGCTATGGGTCTCCTGCTCTGCGGCTCTCTCCAGAGCGCTGCCAACTTCTGCCAGCGCGGTCTACAGCTGTCCCCCAAGAACCAGGAATTACTCAACACCAAGGTTCACATCATCACTGTGGCCCGTCGGAGACTCCGCCGTGACGATGTCGATATCAGTACCGCCGACCTGCCCGACCATGGCCTCGTCCGCCGTGAGGTATATCCCTGGAACGATCATGAGCCCGACCGCTTCTCCCCAGAGTCGCTCGCGGATCTGAATTCCCACCTGAGCCAGATGGCCCCAAAGTGCGCTGTTGAAGTGGCAACGCTTCCTGTGCTTCTAGAGGGAGCCAGCAATACCGATAACTATGATATTATCCCGACATGTAAGCAGCTGGGAGTCTTTGCGCAGGAGGATATTGAGCCTGGCGAGGCCGTCCTCAAGGAGTACTCTCTCCTAACTGCCAACAACCGGCTCAAGGATGCGCTCTGTGACGCCTGCAGCTGCGACCTGCCGCCCCTTGGCAGTGAGAACGAGCCCGTTAGCTGCCCCGAGTGCTACGATACGGTCTACTGCACGCAGTACTGCTTTGACCAAGCTCAGGAGCGATATCACCCTGCGGTATGCGAGAAAGATGTCGACGACATCGCCAAAGACCCCGAGGCCTTTGAAGCAGACGACACTCTTTACCTCTTACTCCTGACCCGGGTCCTAGCCATTGCGGCACACGAAGAAGTCCATCCCCTGGACGTCCGCGAGGTCAAGTACATCTGGGGCGACTTCGTGCCGACGCGCTCCAATGACATCGACGTCTCGCCCAACGCCGGCCCACCACCAGAGTGGACGTTACCCTTCTCCTTTAAGTACAATATTGAGACGCCGCTGCACGTGCTTGAGAAGATGGACATTGACATATACGCCACGCTGGCCGACTACGACCTCTGGACCCTCAACACCCTCTATTCCAAGTTCCGCGGCACCGCCTCAGCCCGCAAGAGCCTGCGCGACGGCCGCCCAGACGTCGCCGCCGTCCACCCCTACTGGTGCCTCGCCAACCACGACTGCGATCCCAACGTTACTTGGGAATGGGGCGGTCGCATGGTCCTCGAAGCTCGCCGCGAGCGCGTCGTGGGCGGCCGACCGGGAGGAATCAAGCGCGGCGAGGAGATCCTCAACCACTATTGCGATGTCGACCTGCCCGTGCAGCAGCGGAGGGAGTGGGCGCGAGGGAGCCTGGGCGGTTGGTGCATGTGTAAACGGTGTCGGGATGAAGCCGGCGAAGAGGCAAAGGCGAGCGACGCGAACCATACTTGAGCTGGCGTTTAACTGGGGCGGGTATATAAACGGCGAAATGGGTTGGCCCATTGGACATGGCACGGAATGACCTACAGGATACGGAGTATAGATAAAAAGTGAACAGTTTCGGCGTGAAGAAGAATCCATTTGGCCTTTTTGTCAATATCCACCTCGGGTTTACAACCAGCAGCCATCAGTATCTGACAATGAAGGCTCGGCGATCCAGGGCCTGCTATCCAGGGCCGGCTAATTTGCATTTAAGCTATCATCTATACAACTATTAACTATAGTCCGCCATTCCTTCCCATCAACCGTGCTCCTTTTCCCACCCCTGTCGACCTCCGCACCGACCCTTCACCGCGGCTCGGGAAGCGGCCTCGGCCCCACGATCTGTCTCCGCCCGGCCCCGATGCCCTGGGCCCCCTTGTTCTGGCCGTCGCCGCCCGTGAAGCCGCTCCACTGTCCGACATCCCACCGGCCGCCGATGCCTCCACCGATGCCGTCCACGCCGTCGCCATCCCGGACAGCGGCAGCCGTCTCCTTCTGCGCCTCCTCCCACTCCTGCTGTCGCTGGCGCTCCATCTCCATCTCGCGCTCCAGCAGCGACTTGGACGCCCAGCCGCCGGCCTTGGTCTTAGCCTGGCTCTGTGCGCGCCGTTGATCCTCGGCGTCGCGCTCTGCCGTGGCACCTAGCTCCCGGGAGTAGGTGTGCTGGGGGGCCACGGACGCAGGAGCCGGGTTGCTTGCGAGGAACCGATCGGTGCGGCTCGGCAGGGTCGGCTTGGGCGCAGCAGGTTTGGGCGCGACCGGCTTGGGCGCAGCGGGCTTGGGCGCAGCGGGCTTGGGCGCAGCGGGCTTGGAAGCGTATGCCGAGGGGTCGGGAAGAGGACGTCCGCCTGTGTTGTGTGTCCTCACCTGCTGGGCAGGAGTTGGTTCGGGAAGGGGACGGCTGCCCGTGTGGTGTGCCCTAACCTGCTGGGCAGCGGTTGGTACAGGGAGCGGACGGGGAGACTTGGGAGGCATGACGACGGGTTCCTGTTGCTCCATATCGTGTTGGTGGGGAAGCTTGGTGCTCAGGACCTCGCGATCTGACCTCGACCATGAGTCCTGTCGGCTTGGAGGACTTGCCAACCGGCTCCGAGATCTAGGCCTCGCCTTGGCATCACGGCCCGCTGCTCTAGATCGGGACCTGGGCTTGGCATCGCCGTTCTGAGGCGGCTGGACTCTCTCCTGGCGCTCTCGCTCGTACTCCGTCTCTCGTTGCCGTGCAAGCTCCAACTCCTTCTCCAGCTCTTGGACTCGGGTTCTATACCCGTCTGCAGCGCCGTCCTGCGATGCAGCTTCTTCAACGCGGTACTGGCTAAGGAATTGTCCGCGCAGCTTAGCGTCACTTCGGCTCCGTGTGCGACGTCGATCCTCGGCCAGGCGAGCCTCGGCCTCATCTTCTTCCTTGCGCCGCTTCTCTTCCGTTAGTCTCCATTGGCGCTCTTCCTCCTCCCAGCGTCGCTTCTCCTCCTCGGCCTCGTATCGCTCCTTTTCACGCAATTGTTGGGCTTCCTCCTCCCATCTGCGCTCCTCCTCTACACGTGCACGCTCTTCTTCAGCCACCCTCAGGCGTTCCTCCTCCTCGGCCTCCTGGCGAAGCCGCTCCTCCTCTGCTTCTCGCTCCTTGCGACGGCGCTCTTTCTCGGCCAAGTTAGGCACGTGAGGACCAGCGGTGGTGATCTGTCGTCGTCCACCAAAGGCGATGCCCAGATTTCCCTGGCTGGCTCCTCCCAGGTATCCATACTGCGCAATATTCCATGCCGGAGCGGTAGAGCCCTCGTGCTCTCTCTTGCTCCAGCTGGTCACGGCCCGGGGAGATCCAGCGCCAGTCTGAGGGCTCTTGGTAGGGCTCCACCGTCCTGACCCGGAATCTCCGGTTCTGTGGGGAACAGCTGCAGCATAAGCCGACGAAGAATTGCTTGTCACGGAGGCCCCCCGAGCGCGGGACCCGACCGGTGTTACCGGGCCAGTTCCCTGTGGGCTCATCGCATCAGAACGGGCCCTGGAGCCAATGGCTGAAGGAAATTTCTGTGGGTTCGCCGCATGAGCAGCTCTGCTAAATGCCCCCAAACATTGCAGAACCTGGGCTGGGTCTTTCTGCTCGTACAGATCGACAGTGAGGAACGTATCGTGCTGGTGGAGGTTGAGGGGCGGGGACTGGCAAGCGCGGAGGAAATGGGAGATGTTTTCCATCTGAACAAACGGCATGGCTGATTGCTTGAATCTAACGCCTGGAGGAGGAAGAACTAGGTTGGTGAGTCTGCGATGAGAGGTTAGAACCGGGACCACGACAGACATGACAATTCGGAAGAAAAGTAATTATTATTAATAAAAAAAATACATACTTGCAAAGAGCAACGCCATCTTTCAGCGCGTCGAGGAGATCCGAGGATGACAGTCGTTCCCCTAGAATGTCTTCGACCCATGATCGGGCCTCATTCGCAGCCGCGGGTGTGTATCTGTCGAGGCGCATCTTGCGCAGATCTTTGTCGAGAGACGTTACGGACGCCATGTTGTAACCGACGGACGAATGAATGGCTTCGCAGGGAGTCGGCCGTTGGAGTTGGATGGATGGATTCGGATGGGTTGGTAGGATTCGCGGCTTGTTGCTCGTTGCGCGTTGCTCGTTGCTCAAGTTGCTCAAGCTGCTCAAGTCGGCGGCAATTCGAAGCCGTGGATGGAATGCTGTCGCAAGAGGGGCCGGGCGCCTGGGCGAGAAGGCGGATGAGTCGGAGGCAACACGGGGATCCCAGCTTTGAGCGCTTTGCCTAAGCAGGGTAGATGTGGCCGTCGGGGCCGTCTTCTTCGTCGCGGTGAGAATCGATCGCAGCCGTGGACAGTGGAGGATTGATTGTTGATGGGAAAGGGAGAAGGTTGCGCCCCGGAGCAAGCGTTGCGAAGATGTATTGCGCAGTTGGGTACGACGTTCCCCACGTCGCCTAACGTAACGTCCTGGTCCTGCCGAGCAGTCCGCCCACCAGCCCGCCGCGCATGACGTGTGCCGGGGTGGCTGGTGGCTGGTGGGTTGGTGGCGCAGTGCTGCCCAACCAATGTGTGGTGGTGGTGGTGGTGGTAGTGCGTGCATAATACTCATAATACACTAATACCTCGAACCTTAGGGGGTGTGTGTGCGAGGTGTGGCACCCAAGAAAAATAGTGTGGCTGGTGATGGTGGGCAGAATCAATCTTGACCTTGACCTTGACATCCACGTCCCGAGTTCAAGCGCCCCTCCCGAAACCCTCGGGCGACAACCGACGTCGACTTGCAAATGGCCCCGAAACACATAGGCACCCTTGCGCGAGCATGGTACCAGTGGAAGACCCTCCGCCTGCCATGGAGGAAGCGCTTCCTGATGGGTAAGTCTCTCCCCCGGCCCGCAATCCCCGCGGCGAAGCTCCCCGACTTACATGGCTCTCCGCGCAGGCTATGATCTCGAAGGCAACACGTACTGGGAGTTCCGCCTCACCCGCGGCGCCCAAGGCAGCGAGCGCTGGCGGCGCATCGTCAACTACCCCCGATCCACGCACTACTCCCAGGTCAAGGTCAACCCCCAGTGGCACCAGTGGCTGCGACACACCCGCCAGGACCCCCCGACCCTCGACGAGCAGGAGGACGACGTGGTGCGCCAGGAGCGCATCAAGGTGCTCGCCGCCCAGGCCGATGCGCGCTGGGAGGCCAAGGCACGGGTCATGGAGGCCCCCGAGGAGACGGCCCGGAGACTGGCCCCGGTCGATGCCGCTGCGCCGCCGCAACATGTCGGGCCCCAGCTGGCACCTGCGCGGCGCAGGAAACTGGTTAGAGACGAGGTTGCAAAGGGCGATGACCCCTGGGCAAAGGCGAAGAAGGCACAAGGCCCGAGCGAGAACTGGCAGCCTGCTGCTTGGTCCCCAACACCGGCCAAGAAGCCATGAGGCGGTGGATGTTGCACGACAAATGTTCCAAGGCTCGTCAGCCAGACTCGGTCTACCAACAAGCCCACAACAAAAGCGGTTCGTGGGCTGGTTGCGCCGACTGTAACTCTATTGTATACAAAGGATCCAAAATGTTTCCAATATTAAGCGCCGAGGGAGGAACCCAAGGCCCATGTTCATCATTCGTTACGGCATGGACGGTCTATATACGGGGTAATCTATGTGTTGGTACAAAATGCAATCCAGGGACCCAACGCCAACTCATTCTTCCACTTCGCTCATCGTTTTCAACGCCTCCAGCAAAATTCGAATCCTTTGTCCCGAATGCTCCAACACATCCTGCGCCACGCTATCAGTTGCGTCTCCCTTCATCTTGCCCGTCCGTCTTTTTTTCGCCTTGGTCTCGCGAGCTTTGATTCCCTTCTCCGCGGCCTCGGCAAAGCTTTCGCTGTACTCCAGCATTTCGCACGTCCACAGTAATTGAATGGCATTTTCAACAACCAGTGACAACTTGGCATTGTCATCCACCGCAACCGTGTTGGCTGGGTTGAGGATGTAGCACTGCTCCAACATCGGTGTCGTCAAGCATCCTTGTGAATCGGCTTCGCGGTCTACTTTGGCGGGGTTCTTGTAAGAATATGGCAGAAGTATGTGAAATAGTTCTTTGGTGATGGTAATGTGTGCCGCGGCGATGAGCGGGTTTGGCCGTTGGCTGACCAGGAGAGCGAAAGTCTGCAGGGGCAGCAGCTTGACCGAAGTGGCATATCCCTCGTAAAGGCGATCGAGGTCAGATCGCTTTCGCGTTGCATGTGTGGCTGCTGACAGTAGTTTAAACAGCCGCAGCCGGAAGCTGATAGACTCGACCAAACCAGGCTGGTATGCCCCGGCAGATGCGGACTTCCTGGTGTCCTTTGGCTTTTGGGGCGTGGGAGGCTCTGAGATGCCCGAAGACTGGGACTCGTCTTCAAAGTAGTCGCCAAACTTGTCGTTCTCCAGGTCAAGAACCTGCTCCCGCTTCCGCTTCGTGACTTGCTTCCTGGGTCCCTTGGGCTCCTTGTCGAATATTTCGCGGAATGCCGAGGAGGATATTTCGCTTCCATCGGCGAACAGGGCCTTAAGAATGCCCTTGTTTCCATGTGTCCGGCCGTCCTGCTGATCCATATACATGAGGATTATGGCTTCCTCGCGCGATTCTCGGGGCATCTCGCCATCTTCACTTGTCGCTCGGTGGGCCTCCTTGTCGATGCGTTCTCTCTCATTCCAGTCGGCCTCGAGCACATCCAGCATGAACCCGAGCCAGACCTTCCAGTACTGCCATCGATGCGGGTATAGCGTACTGCAGTTGAAAGCCCAGCCGACGGTGGACCAGAAGTCTTGTCCACGACTCCACAAGCTGCCTTCGTTTGAAATCTTACCACGAAGTTGCTCGTCGTCTACACTCACGTCTCCGTCGGATGCATCACTGTCGTTTGCGTGCGTGTGATGTCCCCATTTCCTCCCAAATCGTGGTATTGAATGGAAGCGAAACGCTGTTCTGAAACCGGCGTTGATGGGCCCGACAATGGTGAGGAGGTTGCGCAGATAGTCGAGGGCTTGAGACGGCACATCGAGGTGCTCCTTCTTTTCTGCGCGAGTGGTATGTAACGGGTGGACGACGAGGGTGGCCAGGAGAGCGAGATGGTTTGGGGGGGGGACTGCGGTGGACTTCCTGTTGGTCGAGGCGCGCTTGGATGCGCCGGAACCAGCGACCGAATTGAGGAGGTTGATGGCGCAAGTGTCTAGCAGGTGGTCAGAAAGTGCACGATCCAGAGATCAGTGGCTGCACGTACAGAGCTGTTCCTCGAGGAAGATCTGGCAGTGCGCCTTCAGCTCGCGGGGCAGCTGTCGCGCATCGCGATACGGGCAGGGATTATCTTGGACGGGACTGCTCGCAGCGGTCGACTTGTCGACGCCAGAGTCGCGGGCTGTGACGAAAGATGCCGGCGACGACAGCTCAGAGGAGAAGGGCGACGCCGAGGCCATGTCGTGCTGGGCGCTATCAACATTCGCGTTGACGTTGGGTCGGGATGTGGGCTGTGGATGTGGGTTGCAGGTCGCAGACGAAGCCTTTACGCGGTGAGGTGTTGGACTGCGCGAAACGCGCCTACCCAATCAATCTACACTATCAAGGGTACTTGCAGCGGGCACTCGAATACAGAGAATACAGTGGAGAGGGGCAGGCTAGCGCTGGTTCGCACGGGCTGGTACCCCCCGGGCTCCAGCGGGCCGCTCGCTGAACACGGCGCCCAGCCAGTAAACACTGTGCGCGCCGTCGCTGGTGCACACAGTATGGCAACTTGCGGGAACATCGGATACCTACCTTGAGGTACCTCGGAACTGCAAATGATGCGAAAGGTTGCTCATGAGGGCCAACTACCAGCCCTCAATTTCAAGAAGCCGTACATCCCATGTCTATTCGCTATGGTTGTGATGTAAAACAACCATTCTGCAAGTACGTTTTCTCTCAAACTACAGATCACGGCAACTCCAAAAGCAGCTACCTGCATCAACACCAACACCACACATTGTCAGTGCGGTCAATCTCACCCAATCACTTACACCTTCGCCTCAACAGTCAACTCTCCCTCCTTTCGTCTCACATTATCCGCCAATCCGTGCTCCGTCTCGAATTCCCGGTCCAAAGTCTTGCTGCTGATGCCCAGAAGCGATGCTACCAGTCCCACGCAGGCAAGGGCACACAGGACTAACCATACGATGCGCAGGCCCTTGATATAGCCGTTGATGATAGTGTCTTTCATCAACTCCATATCTGGCGGTAGCTTCCTGACGACCTGAACCAACGCGGACGCATCCTTTGCCCACTCAGTAGCCTTGTCTGAAAACTGACTACTCTTCTTGATTTGCTTCTCGAACTCATTCTGGAACGCCACGCCTCCGACGGCCACCCCAATGCACTGGCCCAGGTTGCGGCAGAAGGCGTACAGCCCTGAAGCAAAAGGGAGGTCGGCATTCGAGGCCCCAGCCTGGCAAGCGAAGGCCTGTGCCGAGTACAGGACTCCCAGTCCGATGCCGCCCGTCAGATAGATAAGAACCCACCTCCACGTCTCCGTTTGTCGCTCGAGCATCATCAGCAGCCCAATGCCTATGGGAATAAAGAACCATCCCATCCAAACAAAGGGACGATATAGGCCCGTCTTTGTAACCAGGAGTCCAACCAGCATCGCTCCAGGGGCTACCGTTCCCGTGAAAGGCAGAAGGGCCACGCCCGCGTCGAGGGCCGACGAACCTCTGATTTCGTGGTACAGCGGGACGTAGTATATGATACACCAGGCTATGATGCCGTGAATGACAGTAGCGAAAAACGCAGTTACAGATGTGAGCGATGTGAAGAGACTTGGGCGGATGAGAGGATCACAACGAGAATACTTGGACGAGTACACGGTGTGGAAACCGAACCCAATGATTCCAACAATCCCTATTGCCAGCGGGACAGCTGTCCTGGGGCTGCTCCAGTCGTACATAACTCCGCCTATCTTTGAGGTTAGAATCATGATACAGAATATCAATACCGGCAGCTTCAGCGTCAACTTACCCCAACTAAGAGGTATCAAGAAGCTCGTCAAAGACCCGATGAATACGACGCTCCCGATCCAGTCAAATTCCTTCAGCTTCATATCAGTCGATATGCCTCCCTTACGCTTGATCCGCAAGGTGAGAGGGATAGCAATATAGGCCAAACCACAGAACGGGAGGTTGATCCAGAACAGCCAGGGCCATGACGTCGCGACCAGGGCGCCGCCAATCAGCGGGCCCATGATGCTCCCCAGGGTCCAGGTCAGCGAGATGAGGCTGAACCACTTGCCGCGCTCGCGGAGGCTCACCAAGTCCGTCGCGATCACGTACGTCAAAGCCACGATACCCCCTGAGCCCAGACCCTGTAGTGTGCGGCCCGCGAGAAGCACGGAGACATTCTTGGCGAGCGCTGCGACGATGCTTCCGACCGTGAACAGGGTCAGGGAACTTAGTATGGCGGGCAAGCGGCCGAAGACGTGTGAGAGAGACGCTATGGGAGGCTGTATGACCGTTGAAGCCAGGAGGAAGCTGGTACCGCACCAGAAGGCTTCGATAGCACTGGCGTTGATGTCTTCTGCGATGGTCTAGAAGCGTCAGCCACGATTGATAGTATCGGGGGTAAATAAGTCTTGTTATTCTCACAGGTATGGCAACACAGATAATGGTCGAGTCAAGGGCGACGATGAAGGTGACGAGGCACAGCGTGCCAAAAGCAGCATATGTTCTCCATCCGTGTGTAGGTACAGTCGTGGAGACACCCTCATTGAACTCGGTAGACTGGTTGGTTTCGCTTTTCTTAATCTGGAAACCCCCTTCATCCATGGCGTTCGGGCCTAGTTTCGACTCGCGTTGGCTGTTTGGGGTTGGGTTGGTAATATTTGTCTCTGCGTTGACATTTTCCCCTTCATTATTGCAGATTGACGGTTCATCACTCATCGTACCTAGAACAGAGTTGGGAAGAACTGAAGAGTCAAGAACCAATAACCAACAGGCTCACAATCACATCTACCCCATCTCCTCTTATAGTTGTCGGACCGCACTGCTGATACAAATCCTTGCCCGTATTTCAGCAACCAATTCAGCTTCGCTCTAGCTCCTCGTGATGCTGTCAAAACATCAGCGCTTAGCCCCCGAGCTAACTCCTCCATCACGGAGTTGGTGCTTACGTGATAAGCATAACCAGGATTTATTCTTGTGTCTCAAGCTTCAGGTGGCATGATTATAGATGTGCTTTTGACCTGAAAAGCCGAGAAACTGTCAACATGTCAGATTCCGAATACGGAAGCTTGACAACTCAAGAGGGCGGAAATATAAATTCCGGTGGCTATGATCAGCGGGATACAACATCGCGATGGAGTTGGCCAATTAGCCTCAACTACGTCCCTACAAGCCAGCCGCTTTCTTTCAACCCCTGGATCTCAGCCGCAACTGCCACGTTATCACCCGGGCCGATTGAACCGTAGCGCGCGCGCGTGACGTTTACTTCAGCTTCTAAGTGGTTGTCTTCCCGTATCCAAGTGCATGTTGTGTGTATGTAGTGTATTTTGATGCATCTAGTATATACAAAGGGCCCTTCTGTGAGGGTCTTCCTGACGTGAGACGTGTGACCGAATACGTTCTCAAGCTGCAAGTGCTTCTAGTAATTTGTACTTTCTCATCCTGCGAGACTCCGAGCTGTTCAATACAGTATTCTCTACCCAGTCTATCATGCGTCCCAGTCTATAAATGTGGAACCAGAACGCCGTCCAAATGTTGATTACCGCACCAGAAAACCCGTGCTGCAACTGAGGCAGCTCTATAGTGCTTCTGGATCTCCCGAATTCTTTGACAAAGGGAAAAAAAGAATATAGACAATATGAATAAGTGGTGAACAGGATTTGCTCCCGCCTTCTCGGAATGGTATGTCGTCTCTCATCAAGGGGGGGGGGTTGATCCGCTTTCGATTTGTTTAGCTGCTGTTTGTGTGTTTGTTGTCTCTCATTCTGAGAGATACTGATATAATAGGTAGGTGCTTTACTGCTCCTTGGTGACGGTGCGTCGAGTAGCATTGCTCTGGCGGCGAGAGGCATTGCTCTGGCGACGCTCCTTCTCGTGAGCCTCGGCCTCGGCGACGGCCTGTTCCTCGGTAATATCTTCATGCTTCGTGCGCATGCGCTGGAGGACGTTGGCGGCCTCGGCGGCGAACTCGCACTTCATGCGGATTCTCTCGCCATACTTGTAGAACAAGAAGGGGAAGGGGACGCAAGCCACAGCCAGGAAGGCGGGAATGGAGCTGGCCCAGTGGTTGCCAAGGTCCTCATACATATAAGTCGTGAAGAGGGGGAATGCGGCACCGAACAGAGATCGGAGAACGGAGTTGGCGGCAAGAACGGAAGCGGCGAAGATGACATCTAAGTAGGATTAGCAACAATTCAAGAAAACGTCCCATGTTGGCAAACTTACAAGAATCCACGAGGTAGTTCATCAGCGAAAGGAACACTAGGACAAGACCCATAGCAAAGATGGCCGAGCCGATGATGCACACAATCCAGTGGATATCAGTGCCATTAGTCCAGGCAAACCAGAACAGACCAGCGGGGATGAGGATCGATCCAACAAGAGTAGGGGGGAGTCTGGCCTCGGGGGGCGCATAACCACCAGGGGATGCAGCAGCCACACGCATATAACGGCGGTTGTCAATCAGAGTGTACGTAATGGCGAACACCATTCCCACGGCAATACCAATAAAGGCCAGACCTCCCTTGCCGGGACTCCATCCGCGGCCCTGCTGGAAGACGATGGGGAAAGCAGCGAAGCAGAGATACAGAGTACCGTAGATTATGGCCATGTAGATGGAAGTGAGAAGGACGATGGGCTCCTTGAAAAGCAGGATCCAGGGGCGAAGGAGGGAGACCTTGAACTGCGCACCAATGGTGGTGATGGGCTTGCCGACATCGACCTTAGAAACGTAGACCTTTCCGGTCTTCTTGGACAGGGCCGCAGCACGTCGTCGCAGCAGCACGGGCGCATAGGTCTCGGGGATAACGAGGGAGTTGATGACCCAAACGATACCAGTGAAGATGGCCATCATTCCCTCGACCCAGCGCCAGCCCTCGTGCTCACCGAGGAAACCACCAGCAATAGGACCTATCATTGAGTGTCAGTGCGTTGGTTCAGTTTCTCTATATCCAGATTCACTAACCAATGGTAGGCCCAAGGAAGGGGGCCATGGCGAACAGGGCCGTGGCCATGCCTCGCTCGTTGGCGTCAAACATGTCTGCAATGACACCACCGGCGTTGGTGAGGGGAGATGAGCCAAAAGAACCGGCGAAAAAGCGCAGTACGATAAGAGCAGCCATGGTGGGGGCTCCGGCAGCACCAGCGTTGAAAGCAGTCAGGGCCATGTAAGAGACAAAGAAGAGGATTTGGCGGCCATACAGCTCGGACAACGGGGCCCAAAACAACGGGCCGATGGCGAAACCGAGAACGAACATGGAGATGCCAAGAATCACCACTTCGGTGGATACATCAAAGTCGATGAGAACCTGGGTCAGACCACCAGAGTAGGCGGTACTGACAAAAGCCACAGCCAGGGTAGCAACAGCCTGCAGGATAGTGATGAGCCACTTCTTAGATTGGGTGAAGTTCATGGCATTGCGAGGGTCGTCGGGAAGGAAATCGACGACATAGGGTGACTCTGCTGTTCCCTCGCCGGCATACTTGTGGTTGAGGACGGCTTGGTTGAGGCCGACTTGGTCGAAGATGAGGCTGAAGTGAGAGGCCTTGACATCAGGTTGCTGAGCTTCGACGTCGGTCTCGCGGGCGGTCACCGACGACGACGACGATGAGGGGGTAGTCGGCGACATCGTGGTCAGAACGGAAGTGGCGCACACTATAGGAGACAGGAAGAGCCGTGTTGTTGAAGTCGGTCGAGGTTGGTTCTCGGACGGAAGCCCTCCAGAGTGGTCAGGGGTCGGTCAAGATGGACTGCTGTGGGTTATCAACGCAACGGATCTAGATAGCAGCGGCGTCTCACAGGCAATGGAGATATATATGTTTATGTCGGCGAGATTCGCTCCAGGGTTCATTTTTAATCAAGATCCACCCAACAACGCCCGTCGTCCGCGAATGGGTCGTGGGTCCGTCCGATATCCCGCGCAAGGGAGTGTGCATCGGGTCCGTGGGAGCGCCGACCTGGTCCGCTTGGCGAATGACGACGTTGGTCGGCCAGCAAGACGGATGTACCAGCGCCAAACCCGTCGCCGGGTAGCATACGAAATAGATCCTGGTGCCAGATCGGAGACGCGACGGCTCAGAGGGCGAAGCCCAATCCCGGCCGCCTGGGTCCCAGGCGCATCCAACCATGCCATGTTGCTCATCTCGCGTCTCGTTCTCTCGGTATGCCGCACTGCCGCAACCCTTGCCAGCGGAGCAGTTCCGGAGCCCAGGATCCTCACCAGGCGCGAGTGTGTATTGATACGGAGCCAAGGGCCTAGAAGCCAAACAGAAGGAAGACGAAGCGTGGCCCATCCTTGCCAAAAGTCCGACGGAGCTTTACCTCGTTAGGGCGCTCGTCTCAGCACGCCGACGGAGCGAATGACGCAGGACCCGCAGCCACAGTATCCATGTGTTCCATAAGTCGGTTTAGATTAGGAATAGCCGTGGCGCCTGGGCGGCGCCACCACGACTAAAGGCCGACTATCTCGTCCGTGTATTCGGCTCCGAACGCGTAGGTGGCAAGGTGCGTAGCACAATTTTTCTCCTCTCTCCCTAATCTCTGAGCCAGCGCCCCGTCGGACTTTCATTCGATAGTGCAAACGTCCACAGGCACCGTCCTTCTACCCTTGCTCTAGTGACGAACCAAAGCCGATAGCCCTGTCAATAGTCTTCTATCAGCCCAGCCCAGCCCTGGGCCGCGTTGTCGCATTAGAGAGCAATCGTTTTCGGTCAGCACGCGCGGAGCCTCACCATTCAAAGCCGGCTCTGTCGTCGTGGCGGCTGAAAGCTCGGCGCACTTCGCCCTCCGTTGGCAACACGGAGCCGCCCATCGGCCGGTTTCTTATTCCCGACCGTTGCTGACGTTGCATAATCCGTCACCATTTTAAGGTGCGGTTCATCCTGGTAATTTCCCAACCTGGAAAGGTTCGTGAGCGGGATTCGGATTTGGCACGACCGTAACGACCGGCAGCCAACCACNNTTTTTTTTAAACCCAGTCCCGTGCGTGGGGCCCTCACCTCAGATGGCCTGAGATCAGGAGATATGACTCGATTCAGCTTGGCCCTGCACCAGAGCCGCCGCATCCACTGTCGGTGTTTTCAAGGTTGTGGCCCAAGGTTGTGTCACAGTGCCTCGGCTCGTACCGTTGGTCGTGGTTGAAAATCAATCACTAGTAGGGAAACCATGGTTGACATGTCTCGAATTGTGTCTGCCTGCTCTCCGACACAGTGGATCAATCTCCACATCCTTGCCACTCATCCTCGATAATAGACAAAACCCCCACCTCCTGTTGGTATCTTGCATCTGTAGCAATCTCTGCGGCGCTGTTGTCGCTGGAGCTGTTATCATCTTCCTCGTCTTCCTCGTCTTCTTCGTCTTCCTCATCGTGATTCTCCTGCTTCTCTCCCTCCGATCCAACCTCATCCCGGGCGTTCAGCGACACCGGGATTCCCGTTGATTTCAGTACCGGCATTCCGAGCACATCTCGCATGATGGCACCATCATCATCTCGTAAATATGGACCCTCGTCGTCGTCCCCAGACCCAGCATCTCGGGCGCCAATCCTCATGAAGCCAGCGACGAAGAACCCCATGACGCCTTGGCCATCATCTTTGTAAGAGCGGATGCAAGCGTCGGCGATGTCCCCATCGTCTCCACATGCCGAGGTTAATCCTCGAACGGGCCACTCTTTCATGCCCGTAACCTGGTCTTTCCGCAGCATGATGCGCCAGTTCCTCTCCTTTGCTATGTCTGATTGGAGGGCCCGCATAACCACGCGCTCGTTCTCTTGCATGTGAACCGAGCATGTCGAGTATGTTATCTTCGTCGCTGACGGAAAGCGGAAGGCGTGCGTGAGCAAGGTTAATTGAAAGGCGGACAAAGCCTCCAATCGGGCTTCGAGATCTTGATCGGACTTCATGACTGTCTCATTCCCATCGTCGTCCACCATCACGTTCAGAGGCTCCGCTTCAACCTCCACATGTTTCCTCTTGCGCTTGCTCATTTTCCCTGCTGTTTCCTTCTCCGTGGTACTGGAGAGTTCTGGCAGGTGGAGCTCCGGCATAGAATCTCGCCCAACAATGCCGCTCCCGGAGCAACTCGGATCTAGGAGTAGGGCTCCCACAGATTTGTATCTCTCCGCGTGTGGGTCCACTTGCAGAAAGTCCTGGCCAAATCCGATGCGCGTGGTAGGCTTGGAGCCCGCTGTTGTTACCATCTTCTCCAGGGTCTGCGCTCGTCTAGAGTCCTTCTCGAATGCATAGATTGTCTGGGGCGATGTCTCAAACTCCGGCTGGTGTTCCTTCAGGATAGCTGCCAAATGCGTCGTCTTGTTGCCGGGTGCGGCGCAAGCATCAATCAAATCCCCATCTTCAGATCGGGGGTCCAACAGATAGGCTGGAAAGCACGATGCCTTGTCTTGGAGAATGATTTTGCCGGATGTATAGGCCTCAGTCTTCGTCAAGTCGGTCCCAGAAGTGATGGCGAGAAGATTGGGAACGTGCGGATCAATGAATAAATGCTTGCCCGGCTTGTTAATGACATCCTGTACAGAGCTAGCCCTTGTAAAGGTAGAAAATGTCGTTTCCAGCTGGGCTTCGAGGCTGCTTTTCACCGCGTTCACGCGAACCCATCGGGGATAGTTTGCTTCTTCGCCGGCGGATTCCTTGTCAATCTGCTCTTTCAACTCAGCGATAGACGCTGCCTTTCTTCGCAATCGAGCCCGGGTAAGCTCAGAAGTAAGGCGGCCCCTATGTCTCTCGACAGATGCTCGCAGTCCATGGCTCTGGGGGAGCGCAATGCCCTTCTTCGCCAGCAATAAATCGTGCACCAAGAGTAACGACAGTGGTGGTGTGAGCTGGGATCAAAAGTTAGTGAGCGCGAGACGGGATGTGGATTTTTTCGGTAAGAGGTGCCAACCTTGCGTTCAAGTTTGAGGAGGTCGGATTTCTCAATGACTTCCTTGATGACGGGGCTCCATTTGCAACTCTCCAGGACAAGAGCATACAGTTGGTTGGGCGGAGACTTGAGATTTTTCTTCTTAAAAACTCGGGACTTGAGACTGCCTCCTCCAGAGGATGAGCTGACTAGGAACTCGGCCGCCTCATGATAGAGGGACATGTTGAGGTGTTGAGATACAAAGGTGGTCGTCGATGAGTTGTTGCAGAAGTGAAAATTGCTTGTTCCCAGTCGCGACGGATGTCGTAATTACCCGATGTTCACCCGCTCAAACCAGGGACGCTCCTACTTACCCTATCCATCCCATCCATCAACGCGAACTTCTCAGCTCAGGCAGAAAATAAATAAATTCATTCATTACCAATATCCTCAGCGGGCGTCAATTAACGGCTTTGACGAGTTAAATGCATGTTCTTTTTGACCTCGGATTTACCATGCACAATTTGGCCAGGTGCTAAGTATCTCCCGCTCAAATGTAGGCGCCAACTTACACATTTAGAAGATCAAGTCTTGAGGTGGCTACAGCCGGTAGATCATGCACACTCATTCAAATCCCATTGCAGGGCCTAAATTCATAGCGGGCAAGGGTTGCGTCTGCGCACTTGCCCTTGAGAAGGGAAACTATGTCCTCAAAATGTACAAGTTAAAGAAACGAAATATCCAACGCTCGCAGAGAGCTTGTTGGATGAAGAATTGTCCCACCGAGATCGCCCACGCTTTTACCCATCCTTCTACAAAATTGCTCCACATCCTTGGCGAGATACGCTGGGCTGTAACCGAGTCCTAGATGATGGCACTATCCCAGCTTCCACACGAACTTATTGTTCACGAAGCGAATAACCTAACAGGCGGATCCGTTCAGTAGCGGCCGTGAGTGTGGCCGTGCATGTGTCGTCGGACACGGTCCCTCTTGTAGATAGCGCCGGTCTGTGTAGGAGCACTAGCGGCCGTCTCGGTGACGGTGACGGTGTTCCAGACAGTGTGAGTTCTGCGCTTGCAAGTGGTCTTGGCAGGGCTGCTGGACAGGCTGGTGGCCTGGGCAACCTCGGATTCAGAGCTGATGGTGACAGGCTCGGAAACCTCTGAGTAAGAAGCAGCCTCAGATGAGATTGCAGCAGCAGAGGAGGTTGCAGCAGCAGAGGAGGTTGCAGCAGCAGAGGAGGTTGCAGCAGCAGAGGAGGTTGCAACAGCTTCAGCGGAGTCGGTCACTTGGTAGGTTGCCTCGGTAGTGGTCTTTCCTGCGGCAGCATACTTGGTGGTGGAAGAAGCGACGAGTGACGAGCTAGCGGTGGCGTCGCCTCCTGAAGCCTTGCTACTGGCGGTCGCGGTCGAGTCATCGTCATCGGATGAATCGTCAGAATCACCATTACCATACTTGAAACCGCTAAGGGGGTTGTCACCAGGGAGCTTGCTCAATGTGCCGGAGACCTTCTCGTCGATCTCGGATTCGATGGTACACTCATCCTTGTTCACGCCGTAGAACAGGCCGTCGCAGTTCTCCATACCACTAGTGCCGGTGTTGCAAGTGTCGATGATGTGCTGGAGGAGATCCTCGTCCCAGCCAGCCAGGAAATCGGCGTGGCTGCTGTAGCCGGTGACATCACCGTTGGAGAAGACAAAGGGCTGCTCACCCTTTCCTTCTTCCCAGCGGCCCTGGAACTTTTGAGTGTCCCAGTACACCTCGTAGAAGAGGTGGGGAACATGGGTGTAACCATCGGGGCAGTCAAGCTTTCCATCATTGTCCTCGGGGAATGCCATGTTCGTCTTGTATGTGGTGAGGCCAGCATCGGGGTTGTAGCAAGAAGGGAAGTGAACATCGGCTCGGAGGGGGGAATACAGGCCATCGCAAGTTCGGTCAGGGAAACCAACGCCCTCACCCAGGTTGATCGAATCACCAACTCCGGCCGTGGTACCGTCGGAACCAGCATCCCAGGACGGGGGATCAAAGATGCCCTCCAAACGAGGGCAGGTCATCCTAGCAGGGTTGACAGCTCCATTCGAAGGATCGAGGTTGGCCTTCGCGCCTGCTTCGGGCATGACGCGGGTCATGGCGTTGCCTGAAACCATGTTGAGGCCGACGGGGAAAGGCTTGGTCTCATCATTGGTGGCCTCGAAGCTAGGTCTCGTGTTAGCGATTGACTTGAAAGAAAATGGTTCTCGGACCTCGCGATCGTGCGAGGGTCGTCAAGGGCAAGGAGAGGACATGGTGGGAGCTTACAAGTAGTAGGCGTTGAAGTAGTAAAGGTCGACAGACTCGAAATCGCCGGTCTCGGGATCGTGGAAGTAGAGCGAAGGGAACCAATAGGCGCTGTTGTCACCCTTCACGAGGGCGTTACTGCACTTGGAGTTCTGAAGATCTTTACCAGTGGCGCTGATTCCGAAGTTGCTGCCACCCATGACGCTGTGGACATGGTTGAAGGTCTTCCCGGGTGTGATGATGGGGTCCATGCGGCCCTTGGTCAATTCCTTGCCCTTGAAGTGCAAGACGGAGAAGGTTCCGGTGTCCTTGGCCACGGCGGTGCCTGCCAGGGCCGCAACGGAGGAGGTGATGGTGAACTTCATGATGTCGGTGTTTGTAGGGGTTGAATGAAGGCGGAAAGTGCTGTTGGTTTTCTTTGAAAGTAGGAGGCGCGCAAAAACGTAAGTGTTGGAGACGGTCTCTAGGACGGCGGCAACCAAGAATCAAGTCGGGGTTCTCTTCACTTGGAAGAGATTTTCGAGAGTGAAAGGGAAGAGTCGAAACTGCAGGTGATTCCGGAGCACCTGTAAGAAGAATGAACGTGTTGCAACCAAGAGTCGTAGCGACTGTGAATCAGAGCCGAGTCGACGGACGAGGTTGACGAAGAAGATGAAGGAGAGGAACAAACAGACGTGGGGCCTGCTGCAAGAAAAGAGAGTAGAAAAAGAGAGGACGTGCTCAGCAGGTTCTGCGGTGTACGAAGGAGAAAAAGAGGGTGAAGGAACGAAGAATAAGAAGAGGGCCGGGTTGGACGAAAGGTGAGGGTCTTGTGAACGGGGAGATGGCCAACCTGAGATCCTTGGGAGCTATGGTGCCTCACAGGCTCTAGCGGAGATTCAGGGTACCCAGACAGCCCGTAGGGCCCGTGTGAATGGCCGAGTGGAGACCTAGGCTAGGCCAGTCAGCACAAGGCTGGTTTGCTGGCAGCGCTGGCCCCGCCGGGACTAGCCCTGTAAGCCCTGTAAGCTCAGTGGTCAGAGCGACGGCCAGGGCCATGTTGCTCGCGCGCGCGTGCACTTTAGGTGGCATTTCTTGACCTCGCCCCCGGCTTGGCGACCCCTGAGGCGCATCTCTACCCAGCATTGACATCCATCGTTCAGCTCGCTGCAACAGCCGAGGTGGCCATTCCCTTCTCCCAGACGAAGGAGGCCACGCCCACGACAACTACTACTATAGTACGGAGCACGGTAGGTGTGCCAAGTAGCAACAGCCGGCGAGGATTGGACCAGCTTATCTTTGGCCCAAGCCACCCCTCAGGTTGTGCTGCGCTCTGTGTGTTGCGTGCGCCCGCCTGGCTGTTGTCAAAGGTGAAGCAGCATAACACTGCAGATGGCTCTCGATGCTGGCTGGTCCAAGTCAGAACTGCCTTGCAGGGTTGCTTTGGTGCCTCTCGCCTCCGCCGTACCTGCATTCAACTCCCGCATTGACATGGCAGATTGGGCTTTGGCGGTTGGATTGGGGCATGAGGGGGAGGAGATGGGATGATGGGATGGGATATTGATGAGGCCCTTGACAGGGATGTATGACCGGGCCAGAGTGGAGGGAGGCTCAGCACCTGCGCTTCTTTGGCGTGTTACTCTGGTGCTGGGGTTTGTGCTGGCGGCGATGTGTTGGCTTTTGGTGTGACTAGCATTGAGCAAACCGACATGCACACACGGAACATGATTGATGGTGGTAGTGATGGGAAAGTTCCGCTGCATGGTATGTCTCCGGATCCTCGTGACCTTCGGCTTGTGTTCTGGTAAGCAGTCAATCGAATGAGCCATTATTAGAAGTCCTCTAGAAGTCCTATCCTGCCTGGAGGATGTATCCTGATGCTGACCTGCAGCGTGAGGCTCGATGATATTGAAGGACGAGGCGCACCTATTCCTGTTGCATGGCGCCGTCTCACACAGACGACCCAAGAAAACGGGCCAGAAGATTCCCGCCGCCAACAAGTGCAGATCACTGGAGATTACAGGGCTGGCATGCGTCGTTTCTTTTCTTGACTTCCTGCCCTTCGCAGATCTAGCCTGGCCTACGGAGTCCGGGTGCAGGGGTTGTGATCGATCCCGGCGGATGACCTGGCGGCGGTTTGGGTGGGGGCGCGAGAGGGGCATCTTGCTTCTGTTTCCTTGGCACCAAAATTCGTCGGATGGAATTGACACCTCGGAACTGAAGCCTCAGGATTTTTTTCACCTTCAATCTTCCCGCCTCTGACTTCGTCTTCACATTTTGATGTGAGATATGGAGGCCCTGGCTGCAATACCAGATGAAGAGCACTCTAAGAACAGGCTCGTGCTCACCTGGCTCACAGGCGTTTCCCAGGAGGCAAAACGGGCCGGGCGTTTCAAAGCCCAGCAGCGTTTCTCAGCAACAACAAGAGGTCGGCAGGTCGGCAACAGAGCATGCTCACTGTGTTTCGTACCTCCTCCAGTGTGCTGCCGCTCCATTCTCCTCCCCCCCGCCCTTGCAGTTGCCCCTTGCCCTCGCATCCTCCGGGGCGAATAAGCTCATCCTCCCGGCCATGACCGTCCTATTGCCGCTCAGTTCGCCAGGGGTGTTCAGCATGCACTCAGGGGCGGGCATGAATCCTGAAACGCGCTAAAGGTCAGCGGCCAGAACCGCTGCGTGCCAGCTGTCGTCCTGATTGGGCTACTCTGGACAGGGTGACAGCGGTGCCTGAGAAGACCTCTGAGTTGGTCAACCGCAAGCCTACAGCTTGCAGCTGGCCAGTCTCCTCCACTACCCAAAAAGCCTATACCCAAGCTTAAGTTGCAACGTCAACCCATTCATTACAACCCCACCAGGACCATTGGTTCGTTCAGAGCAACCTCGACCCTCCCATCTGCTGAAGCTGATTCTTCGGCGGTATAGCACATAACAGTGCGTAATATACTGCTTTCAACTACTTTATTTCGGTGGGGAGCCCCCGTGGAGCCCCAATCGCTCACCCGACTGTCCTATGGTCTTCGGTTGAGAAGGAGCTGAGGTAGTCCGTAGGGGTTTCCAACTGACCATCGAAGTTATCAAGCGTCCCATGCAGGCCTTCACACAATCAATATTTCTCAAATGCCTCGTCGCTACCGCGACCATCACTATCTGGCGCGCAGGCCATTGCTACCATCTCCATCCCTCCACAGCGCCAAGAATTATCGGTAGTAGATTTCGCTCGGGGCGACCGGTACAGCGTTGGACCCCTGAACGAGAAACCAGATCCACTATTTCTCATCCACTCCCGACTCCATGGCTCAACCTGGTCCGGCACGACTCGCCAACATGTTCATCCATTCATCTCAGGGCTCTGCCTTTGAAACGGGTGCTTGCCTACTAGACACTGAAAAAGCAACCCAACTGTCAGCTCGTTGACCAAAACTTCCAATGTGGCTGACTGCCAGCATCGCAATCCATCCATCTGCCCACTCAAGGGGTGGCATGTGGCAGTGCTTCCCATGTTGAAGCTAACAGTCCAGACAGTAGAGTTGTATCAGGTAACGCCAGCGTGCTCCTGAGGTCCCCGACTTACCAATCTGATAGCCAGCCGTTCCGCTCAGGTTTGGCCCGCCATTCGGCCCGGACCTGGTCATGATACAGCCCGATTCTTGGTACCCCTGTCACAACCTCATCCTTGTTGATCTCGTCGCTTCAGGCCGCTTCCTCTCGAGCAACATATGTACGCAGATAGCACCCGGCAGAACAGCTCACACACCCAATGGGTCCAAGACCTTGTGACTCGTTGAGCGCTGCCCCTTTGTCAATCCTTCTGCGGCCAACGGCCGAATGCATGTGATACTCACCGCACCACCGCTCCCGAGTGAAGGTGTGGCAGCCGCTGGCCATGTCGGTGTTCAAGCCACGCAGGATGAGGGACTTCCGACACCTGATACCGCTCATTGGCGCTACCCTTTTACCCCCGCAAGGCGTTGTCGTCTTTTCGGTTCAGATACTCTCCTTTCTTAGAGATATCGAATCCAAGATTTGCGACGAGAAGCAATCGAAGCCATGGCATGTCACATCCCATCGCTTCCCGCACCGGTTCAATGAGAATGTTGAGCACCGAATCCTTCGCCGACTGCACTGTACTCCCTTGAATCAGCAAATCAAGGACCGGAGCAGACAGCGTACTTCGTGGTCATATTACAGATACACCTATGTTACGGATCCTTGATCGGGCAACTCGAGCCGGGCCGTCGACGTGAGCCATGTGAGAGGTGAGTATGTGGCAACAGTGACCCTCTTCACAACATCTACGGCGTGGGTTTGTCGCACGGTTGGATCCAATGATTCGTGCTTGCGGCTTCTGTCAAAGCCCGCCCCCTGAAATCCCCTGGAACCCATGTACGTGTTTGTTATCTGTACGTTGGTGGCGTACAGACCGAGCACTGCCTGGCGACACGGCAGTTGATCCCGTCAACAATGTGACCATTGCGACATGCCCAAATGTGATGATTCAACATGGCATCTGCGCCGCCGCCTTACCGTCATTTATGACCTAATATTATGCTCCCGAACAACCACGTGTTGGCCCGTAATATGAATCGTATGAGCAGAGTGGAGGACCGCTCTCGCCTTAATTCTTAGTTGTTGGTGACGACGGCAGCCACCCACCTTCATTGCTCCTCAAGCTGGAACACCGCGTTGTTGTGGGGGATTGTATGCCCTAAAAGTATTGCTTTAGGATCGCAAATATATATTGGAGGTTCTCAGTGTGCTACGCCGAGATAACTTACCACCAAATGTGAAACCTGTGTATAGTTCACTCCAACTTAACTATCACCTGTAATTGTCTCGATGAACCACAACGTCACGAAAAGGCACATCTCATGTCTCGTGGCTGAAGCCGCCAGCCTATATATGCAATGATGCTCTTCTTGTCATCTTTGTGTAACGTATCCCGTAATCTCTTAGTTAAACATCAAAGGTCAGTTCAGGTCATGTGTGGCTCAATTATCCAAGCACTGTATATCCTCTACGAACGCGGCGATCTCATCGTCTGCTGGGTTTCAGTATTTATCCTAGAGCGTTCTACCAGCGGGCATGAACAGTATGGATATTTTCCAATTGTATTAACTCACCGAATGGCGGATGCATTGGCGACATACATCGGCATCGATGAGAAATCGTCCAGTCCCTTCCGTAAAGACTCGATCTTTGTTTCAATTTGCAACCGCAACTCTTTTAGATGCCATAGCATTCAAGTGAAAAGACTTCGGTTTCTAGACAACCCATCCTCTCACCTTCAAGTTCAAAGAATAAGCCGAGCTAATGGCCAGCTATCCCGTCACTGAAGTGCTTATCGTTTATTGGAACAGGACTTCCTCTGATTGATTCAATCGACATGGAATGAGAGGCTCCAATTAATTCACAGATCCTAGAAACGCTAAATTCTGCTTTGTATGGATGTGAATCGGGACGACAACGAACTTGATGATAAGTCTGTCGGTCATGATCAGGGCAATTCCTCATATTTCCCTCTTAGTACTTCATTCGTCAACCCAGACACCTAGCGATGGATATCTCTGAATTCGGTGCCACTTCCAAACTTCCTCTTTCATACATCCTGCAATACATATTTTCATCTTAGCAAATGGTACGAAGCTAAGAGATCGTGATCGCCACCCGTGACTTCTTCTCAGCAATAGCGCCGAACCAATTGCATCGTTATGGAAACCTCTCCGACACCTCCAAGAATTCATTGGGGTATTAGGAAAGACTAAATTTGTGGCATCCATTAAGTGCCGAAGCTTCGTGATTCAAGGCCCAAACACGGACAGCCATCGTGTCTTGTATTGGTCACACGCCCAGATTCAACTTCCGTCATTGTCATTGAATTGATACAGCCAACCTCATCCATGTAGCCATGGTTATATTCCGATAAAATGATGTGGTGATACCCAAATTTCCATTGACATCCTTGGGTTGCCATACACCAAACGCTACAATGGTGCCAGATAGTTACTCCGAGAGAAGTATAGCCAGACTGTGATGGAAGGCGACAGAACATTTCCCATACTGGGAGTGGGAGATGACGGTAAAGCAGATCACAGGTATCCGGCTACGTAAACGGGTTGACAGCGGCCGGTTGAGGAGCAACAGCATGTAAGGAAATAAATTGCAACTCGCAATCAAAGTCGTGCGCTCGGCGAGCTCCGCACAACGCACACGAGGTCAATGAGAGACACCATCTCAATCATCTCCAGACCTCGGCAAGATCAACAGATCGGCCCGGGGTGAATCAACCGTTTTCGACACGTCGCCACTCCCGGTTCAATCACTTCCCCAAATTGTGGAATGCGGCTCGTTCGCCTCTCAATTTCTTTCTTTCCAACCGAAAGGGGAACTCTGTAATAACAGACGGTGGGAGTCCACCCAACCAGGAATGCACACATGTAGATTTCATAGCTGCTACTCGTAGACGTCATAAACCGCCAGTGGGAAAGAAGGCTGTCGATCTTGTGTGTTTGACTTTGCACGAGCGCAATCGTTGAGTAGCTACGCTACAGAAGAGAGACCAGAGATCAACTCGAGGGCCCTCGATCGGGCAGGGTGTTTGAGGTGCAAGCTTACCGCCGGATCTTTAGATATCGCTGAGCTGCTTTTGCGATTAGCAGATGGGGCGCGATTTGGGAGTTCTTCCATCCGAAGTCAACCGTCGAGTCCCCTGAGATTGAGCCGCTTTCAATTGTTGTCGCATGGCCCAGGATAATCTTCTTGGGCCGCGGGTCTCAACTACAGACACGCCGAATACGAGTCTCGTAGACACGGACAAGGAAAAAGGGGACAGCCAGAAACGGTAGACACAAGTTGGATGTTGTCTCATCTGTAGGAGACAGGTCGACAACACACCCGAATATTGGGCTGAGACCGTGCTGCCTTGTTAGTCCATGAATTCCAGCAAACTTTTCCTGCGATCCACCAACAGCTCCAGGAGTATGGTCTACTTCGATGCACATTGGGAAGCAGGCAGGAAGGCAGGCAGACAGGTAGGTAGGTAGGTAGGTAGGTAGGTAGGTAGGGTCGGTCTTTTCCGAAACAGATCTCGAGCGTTTGCGGACGGAGGTTCTCGTCCGCCCGACATCGCGACGAGACATGTTCAGCTGGCCCCAGCCGCACCAAAAGCGGGCGGCGAGGAGCTATGGATGCAGGGTAGCAAATGGACAAGACCAACACCGCAGAGCACGAGTACTTCGTGCCCGATTCGCAAATGGCTGTGGTCCTTCGCCGCGTGGCTTTCCGGTGTGGGGAGCTGACAAGCAACAACCCTCCCGCCAAGCCACGAACGGGCGAGGGAAATTCGGTAGTCTGGCATCGCCCAGATGTCATTGTGAGGACGTCGTTCCGTCAGTGGGGTGTGGATATCGATGTTGCGAACCGCCTCCCCTACCTGAGATGCCGCCTTCGTGATGCCGCCTTCACAGCTGTCGGCCGCCCGCTGCTGCGGCTGATCGGTGATTACGCAGCTCGCATAAACAAGGACACACACACACATGCAAACACACCCACCCACAGAGACACACACAATCGGCTCGAGGTCATTTCAAATCCTCACATCGAAGCCCTTCTTGGCCGTGTTGAAATGCCATCCCCACCCTGCCGCTTCGAGAAGTCGAGGTCTCACCGCAACAAACTAGGACCGAATAGTCTGGCTGACAGGTCATTTTCGCAAC